>PVJH01004099.1:102451-130566 GCA_004026705.1 Nesogale talazaci | reverse complement strand
AAACTGCAATCTGACTCACCAAGCCTTGAGGACAACATTCCTGCTGGTAGTACCCAATACACAGAGAGGATTGTGGCGCTGGCTCCACCATGAGACACATGTCTCCCCTATCCCACTAACTCACATGGCTCCAGGGACAGCACTAGGGACACAGAGTGGGAATTGTACCTGATCTGCCCCCCTTGCCCCCTGCCCCCTGGACCTCCACCAGAGCGAAATGTGAAGGGAGCACAGCAGAATAGCAAAGGGAGCAAGACAATGAAGGAATCCCCAAAATAGCCCCTGGAATCATTGGGTAGGACGTGGCACTTCACCAGATCAGATCGGAAAACATTTGGAAGGGTCAACAGACAGACTTGGAATGATTTTTTTCTTTCTCTTTTTCTTTCTCTCTTCTTATTCTTTTTCACATGACTATCCATATAGGAGAGGCAGGATAACCAATCCAGAGGAGAAAACAATGGGGCTGACGCTCTGGGGCCACATAGGAAAGGAGGGGGTGGGAGAAAGGGAGGGGAGAACCAACAAACTAGAGACAAGGGAACAATAAGAGATGTAAAATTAATGACGAGGAGGCCATAGAATGCCTGACGGGGTTTGATCAAGTGCACTGTAGCCGAGAGAACATACTGAGAGTCTAAGGAAAGTTGAACATGATAGTGGGACAGGAGGAAAGTAAAAAGAAATAGAGAAAAGAACTAGGAGGCAAAAAACATTGATAGAGGTATAAATATGGGCATGCATCATATATAAATACATTTATATATTATAATAGGGACATAGGTCTATGTACATATATTTAAGTGTTAAGTATTAAGTTAGCAAACGGGCACTGGGTCTCTACTAAAGTATTCCCTCAATGCAAGATCACTTTATTCTAATAACCTGGCATTCTCACCTTCCCGACACAATTGCTGAAGTCAAAATGGGTGTATAAGCAAATGTGGTGAAGAAAGCTGATGGTGCCAGATACAGCATCTGGGGAATAAAGACTTGAAGGTGAACAAGCAGCCATCCAGCAGGGAAGCATCAAAGTCCACATTGAAAAAGTACACCAGCTTGTGATGGCATAGTATCTGTCATCGGAAGACCCCAAACAAACAAATATATTGATGCAAATGATGGAGATTGGAGGTGGAAACCCAAAGCCCCTCTATGGATAATTGGACATTCCCACCCAGAAGGGTCACAAGGAAAGAATGAGACGGACAGGGTGCAGCAAAACACTGACAGAACTCACAACATCTCTCTAGTTCTTTAATGTTTCCTGTCTCCCACTCTCATGACCCCAATTCTACCTTACAAATCTGGCTGGATTGGAACATGTACACTGGTACAGATAAGAGCTTAGAGCACACTGAATCCAGGATAGATAATCCCCCTCAAGAGCAGCAATGGGAATAGCGATACCATGAGGATAGGGGGAGATGGGGGGTAAAGGGGGAGAAACAGGGAACTGACTACAATGGCCACACCCCTCCTTCTCTAGGGCATGAACAACAGTAGCATGGGCAAAGGGAGACAGCAGGTGGTGTAAGATATGAAAACAATAATGATAATTTATAATTCATCAGGAGTCCATGAGGGTGAGGTGGTCAGGGAGGGAGGGAAAAAAGAGGAGTTGATACTAAGGGCTCAAGCAGAAAGAAAATATTTTGAAAATAATGATGGCAACTTGTGTGCAAATATTTGTTGTTGTTTTTTGGGGGGCATCACTGCCCTCTGGTGGGAGTAGGAGGCCCAGCCTTGCTCCTGGAGAGCTGCTGCTGGATTTGAACTGCCAACCCAGTGGGCCGCAGTCCCACACACAACCACTACGCCACCAGGGCTCAGACTTACATGTGTACAAATGAGATTGCTACAATTGATGTATTGATTGTTATAAAAGCTGTAAGAGCCCCCAATAAAATGATTTATTAAGATAAAAAGAAAATGAAGAGAATTTC
The DNA here is from genome assembly GCA_004026705.1 of Nesogale talazaci. Lineage (NCBI taxonomy): Eukaryota > Metazoa > Chordata > Mammalia > Afrosoricida > Tenrecidae > Nesogale > Nesogale talazaci. Next base: position 128,620 of record PVJH01004099.1, on the reverse strand, counting down.
TATGGTGCCTCAGAGTTTCAAAATGAATAATAATGCTGGAAGTAACATACAGTGCTATCGATAATTCCTGGCTGACTCTGGAAGAATATGAGCTGCTTTCTCTCTCTTGTGATCATAGACAATGATACTATGAGCATCACTTCTTCCTGCCCCACTCTCATGTTCGACTTTCCTTAGACAAATGAATTTTCATTTAACATTTTGGTTTTTTTTTTTTTAGTGAAGCGCTTGTTCAACTCTTTCACCTAGTTGATTTTTGTTGGGCGGCGTGTATTTTTCTTACTAATTTAAAAGAGTTCTTTATACATTTAGCATACTGGTCCTTATCTTTATCACCTCTCACTGGAAGTTTATCATTTTAGGGGGGATGTCTTGCCCATCTTTTGCAGAAATCTCCTTTCTTATTGTCTGATTTGTTATTTATCAAATCCTTGATAGTATTTTTTTATGAGCAGGAGTTTTAAGTTTGAACTAAGTGTTTCCTTACATACAATTTTTTGGGGGGGCTCACTACCCTCTGGTGGTGGGAGTAGGAGGCCCAGCCTTTGCTTCTGTGGAGCTGCTGCTGGAATTGAACCTCCATCCCAGTGGGCTGCAGTCCTACGCACAACCGCTATGCCACCAGGGCTCAGCCCCCTTACATACAATTTTGTTGTCTTATTTAAAATTCCTTTCCTCAGTGGTATCAGGAAAATGATCTTCCATGTTTTCCTAAAATATTAACAGATTCACCTTTCCTATTTAGATTTTTGTGATTAAAAGGAAAGTTAAACACTTCCCTTCTCCAATTGTTGTCTTTTCTTGCCTTACTATGCTGCTACAACTTTTACAACAGTGTTAAATGGATCTGAGGATGGAAGGCATCCAGAACTTAAAGGGAATCCATTCAGAAAGTTTTTTGTATAGTGTGTGTGTGATAGATTCATTTAACATACTAAAGACACTCCCCTCCCATTTGCTGAGTTTGGTTTTTAAAGTGATAGATGCTGACTGATTTTTATCAAGTACCTTTACAGCATCAATTGAGACCATTATGTAATTATTTCCTTGATCTGTGAATGCAATGAATTACATTAGTTGACTTCCTAATGTAAGACTTATCTTGAATTTCTTTCATCAGATCATAAACTTTTATTCATTTTACATATTACTGGCATTAGTCCACTATGTGCTGTTAGTATTTAGAATATACGAGGTAAGTAAAAAAAATAATGCTACTAAGATTCCAGTTCAGACATGCACAAATACATATGTAAATCCAAGTTGAAGCTGAAGAAAATTAAAACAAGTCCATGGGAGCCAAAATATGGCCTTGCATCTATCCCACCTTGAATTTAAAAACCAACTCAAAAACAGATTAGACTCATTGAACACAAATGACAGAGGACCTACTGAACTTGTAGGAGGACATTAAGAATGTCTTATTCATGAAGAAAGCCAAAGATCGTTAAGGGAGGAAAGAAAGAAAAGATCAAAGAAGATGTCAGATGAGACATTAAAAGTTGCTCTTCATCATAGAGTAGCTATGGAAAGTAGTAGAGATCATGAAGTCAAAAAACCAAATAGAAAATTTCAAAGGACTGCTCAAGAACTCAAGGTAAAGTATAGAAAACCAAGAAGGAAGAACATTCTCAGTGTATCTGAAACAGAAAGAACAAAACAAAAATTCAAGTCTTGACTTCAAATATCAAAAGATTGTCCAGGAAAATTGAATGTAACAGGAAACATTAAAAAAAAAGATGGAAAGGGTTATACAAAGTTACTATGCTCAAAAGAACTAGTCAACATTCCACCATTCCTTTTTTTTTTCATTCCACCATTTTGGGAACAAGGATCAATGGAACTGAAGGAGGATGTCCAAGCTGCACTGAAAACATTAGCCAAAAACAGGGCTCCAGGAATTGAAATGTCAATTGAAATATTTCGACAAGCTGATGAAGCCCTGGGAGCACTTGCATATCTATGCCACAAAAATTGAAAGACAGCCACTTGGCCAAGACTCAAAGAGATCTGTATTCATGCTCATTCCAAATAAATGCTCAACAGAATGCTGAAACTATAGAACAATGTCATTGAACTCATATGCTATGATAGCATATCATATACAAGTAAAATTTTGCTGAAGATCATTCAACAATGGTTGTTGTAGTAGTACATTGACAAGGAGTTGACAGACATTTGGCCAGATTCAGAAGTTATGGAACAAGAGACATAAGCTGGATCTTGGTTGAAAGCAGAGAATAACCAGAAAGATGTTTACTTATGTTTTATTGATTATGCCAAAGCATTTTACTGTGTGGATCATAACAAGTTATGAAGAGTCTTGAGAAGATTGGGAACTCTACTTCTCTGTACTCAAATGGAGCTTGTACAAGAGTTATTTAGAGACACATAATAAGGGAACACTGCATGGTTTAAAATCAGGAAAGGTGTGCATCAGGGTTGTATCCTGGCACCATACTTATTCAATTTATATGCTGAGCATATCAGCAGAGAAGTCAAATTATATCCAGAAGAATGTGACATTGACATTAGGATTGGACGAAAGTTTATTAAGAACCTTCTATATGCAGATGACACAAACTTTCTTGCTGAAAGCGAGGAGGACTTAAAACATTTGCTGATGAAGATTAAGGATTATAGCCTCAAGTATGGATTACAACTTAATGTAAAGATGACCCAAATCCTCACAACTAGCAACATGATAAATTAAGAAAATATTGAAGCTGTTTTGTTCGAATCCACAGTCAATGTTCATGGAAGTAGCAGTTCAGAGACCAAAAGATGAATTGCCTTGGCTAACTCTGCTGTGCAAGACTTTCTGAGTATTGAAAAGCAAAGATGTTACTTTGAGGACTAAGATGGGCCTGACCCAAAACATAGCATTTTTTTTAAGCCATGGCATTTTCTATGACCTCATATGCTTGTAAAAGTTGGACAACGAATAAGGATTTTTAACAGCATTTTGGCATCAGCGCAACACGTGACTAAATAAATTGAATGGGAGCTCTAAAGCCACATTATGGCAAGATTTGTCTACAATTTAATAATATCTTCAGCAATTCCTAGTGGTTATAGAGGAAATTGGAAATTAGACGATAACCTATTTCACGTTAGACAGGATAAAGAAATGACAGAAGAAAACCTAAAGAACGATTGATGCTTTTGTTTTGTGGTGCTGAAGAAGAGTCTTGAAAGTCTGAGGGACTGCCAAAAGAACCAACACATCTGTCTTGGAGCAAGTACGGCAAGCATGCCCCTTCGAGGCAAGGATGGCGAGACGTCATCTTACATGCTTTGGACAGGTTGTCAGGAGAGAGCAGCCCCTGGAGAAGGACATCACGCTTGGTCAAATAGAGGGCCAGCGGGAGAGAGGAGGGCTCAGAATGTGGTGGGTTGACACTGTACGACACCAAGGAGCCCAAGCACAGGAGCCATGGTGAGGCTGCCATAGGACAGGACAGGCTATGGGTTGGAACCAACTTGATGGCATGTAACAGCAGCAACAACGCATAATGTCACTAAAATATCAAGGTTTGATTACCGGGAAAGCTCACTGATCACCCCACCAACCTGCGCTCATTTCCAGAACTGCTTTGGGATTGCCTCGGAACTGAACGAGTCCACTTAGACCGCAAGGGGCCCAATGTAGCCGGACCGTGAAGAAAGTACACTTTCCGGATCCTAACCTTCTTGGGCCAAGGAAGCAATTACACCTATTTGATCTGAGTTAGTTTGGGGCAACTGAAAATACAGTTTTCTTTGACATTTCTCAGATTCTTAAGGAAAAGATGTGATTTGCTGTTTTTAAGATGGCAATTACCGAAAAGGGATTCTGGCTGAAGTCGAAGCTGTTGTGCTGGCCTGGGTCAGCCAGGCTTGCTATGGTCAGAACGGACTCGCTGGCCCCTAGCTATAACAACGGTCTTTACAGTCACCAAGTGCCAAATCTTTGTCCCACGGAGTTGCCGGTGGGCTCAAACTGCCAATGTTTGGATGGATAGCCGAGCCGGGAAACTGCTGTGTGTGCCACCAGGGCTCCTCCAGGGACCCAGCTTTCCCTGATGCGAACATCCTATGTACTGAGGCTGGGAAAGCCAGAACGGAGCACATGGACTTTTATATTGTCCCGGAGCGGGGGCTGATGGGGGCCTGAGGTGCCCCGTTGGGTTGATGCCAACCCATAGCAATGACCTGTGAAGCAGAACCAAACACCACCCAGCCGGTCCAGCTCACCAGTTGTTCGGTTTGGACCCATTGCGGCAGCCACGGTGGTCAATCCCTCTCGTCCAGGGCCTTCCTCTGTGCTGCTGACCTTTCTCTTGACCAAGCATGATGCCCTTCTCCCAGGACTGATCTCTTCTGACAACACCCGAAGTATGTGAGCCAAAGTCTGGCCATGCTCACCTCTGAGGAGCCCTGGGGCCTTACTTCTTCCCAGACAGACGTGTCCGTCCCTCTGGCAGTCCGTGGTACTTTCCATATTCTTTGCCAGCACCACAGTTCAAATGCATTGATTTACCTCCGCTCTTCTTATTCATTGTCTAACTTTCCCATGCACATGAGGTGATGGAAAATAAATACCACGGCTTGGGACAGGCGTACGTGGGTTGTCAAAGCCGCATCCTTGCCCTTCCGTGCTCTGAAGTGCTCCTGGGCTGCAGATCTACCGACTGCAGTGCATCGTGTGAGCGCTTGACCGCTGCTTCCATGAGCACTGTGGATTGTGGATCCAAGTGAGACCAAATCCTCGATGCCTCGAATCTTTCCTCTGTTTGCCATGATGTTACCTGTTGGTCCAGTTGTGAGAATTTTGGTCTTACTTACATTGAGCCGTAATCCATACTGAAGACTACAATCCTATGGGCCCTCCCCGAGCTCAGCTGGTGGAGTGGAGCACTGTAGGGGGGTACCTGAAGACTACACTCCTTGGCTACAGTCCTCAAGGACTTCGAGTTCTCCTCCTTTGCAGCAAGCAGAGTAGTGACATCTGCACAATGCACGCTGTTAAGAGGCCTCCCTCCAATTCTGATGCCACACTCTTCATCATATAATCCATCTTCTCAGCTGACATGTTCCCTGTGACTGTAATAAGATACTTACTGTAAACCCAATTTACTGTGGGTCAATAAGACCTAAAGCTCTGTGCTAACTGGCTTTCGCAATCTTCTAAGGTACTGTGTGCTTAGAGCTGTCTTCATTGCTCCATTACGACGATGCTCCAGTTCACTGCATACCTATTGTTTTCATTGTTGCCTGTGTTTTTATAGTCACCGACTACATCCCATTTTCTGGTGTTCAGGCAACAATATTGTGGTCACGATTCTTTGTGAACCTACATCAATAATGTGTGTGTGTGAAGTAAAGAATAATAAGAGTCCCGCTTTATTGTTGACAAAAAAGATGGCAATTACCATTGACGATTGGCATGTATTTGTAAGTGTTTGCTAATCCAGATTATGTAAAGCCTGAACCATTAATTTAATGCAAGATTTCATGTAAAAGCATGGTACTGAAATAAATTTCATTGTATTTCTTGTAACTGTAGCAAGGTCTTTCTCCTTGAGGGTGTCAAGTGTCTCTTTGAAAAAGAACAAGTGCAAACTATTGGTACAGTCTTAGACTCAGAAGTCCAGGAAGACCAAAGCCCACTTTTGGATTATTGACGTATTTCCATGACATTTCAAACACTGTCCTATAATTTCTTGGTTTTCTGAAATAAGTATTTGTGTGTGTGTGTTTGTGTGTGTGTGTGTGTGTGTGGCCCAGCTTTGTTCCTGGAGAGCTGCTGCTGTGAAATAAATATTTAAAAGCATAGTCTAGAGAGGCCAGTCTGGGTAAATTGGCTTTATGATAGCATGTTTTATTTCCCCTTGTGATTTCTTTCTCTTTTCTAGAGAGACATATGTCTGTTCTCTCATTTCCAGTTTCCTTTATAACCACCAGGAACTGTTGAAGACATTTCATCTATAGGCATTTTTTCCTCCATTCTATGGGGTCAAAGGAAATACAATTGCTCCCATCCAATTTATGTATTTAGCCATGTGTTACTCTAATATCAAAATGGTATTCTTCTTTATTTTCTGTCTATAGTATTTGGAAACACACAGCACTACTTCACGAAGGTGAAAATGAGATTATAGCTGAAAAAATGATAAAAGCAGAGAAGCATCACAATCTTAAACTTCAAATTTGGATATTCTTTAATTGGCACCTATATGTGGAACAACAAAAACAAAAACTTACAGGTAAATTTGTAGCAATTCATTTTTGTATGAGCTCATTCACAGACTCAGCAAATTTAATTACACATAGATTGTACACTAAGAAACATACTATCTTTATGTTTAGATAATTGTCACAAAATGAAGGTAGAGTTACTGATTTTAAAATTAAAATTTAATGAGATTTGTCTGAAAGAATTATATTTTAACTTAAAAGACATACTTAAAGTCAAATGCAACATGTATATGTTTGTATAGAAGCATAACTTTAAAGGAATGTTATCCAATTTTTACAAAATAGACAACTGGTATGTTGTATGACAGTAAGTCAAAAAGTATTGCTACTTGATTTCAATTCATGCATGCCTAAGTATATTCCAAACATAACACCTTTTAATCCATCTCTGTGATCGATAGATGGCTGCAGGCAAGTTCTCTAAGGAACTCGTTTGCCTTAGTCTCAATGAAAGGTCCTATCCAAGCAGGAGATTCTGAGAGCATCTGTGGAACCAGAATATGTCCAGGCAGAGACATCAGTTCCAAAGGTTGTGGTATTTGCTTTTAGAGATCTTCAAACGGTAATTGGGATACATGTTTTTGAAGGACAAAGGACAACCACAGGGACTTATTGTGAAGATGTTTTAAGAAAATTGAAAGCTGCATTGGTGAAGGAAAGGCTAGGAACGTTTTGTTGGGGCTCCCCTCCCCCAAATGGTGACACTACACCTTTTCACTCATCCGGGATAGCAAGGGCTGTCCTGTGGTAATGTTTTCTTCAGGAAACCTTCCCCATTACCCCACAGTCTGACCATGACACTGGAGACCTCTTTTTGTTCTTCACACACAGAGTGCTCTGGGTTCCCTGAGGATTCCAAAATTACTGTTTTGATGCGGTGTGAATTTAGAAGGCAGGTTTGGTTTTGTTTTTGGTTGGGGGAGGATTAAAGAGATGGAAAGAAGTGTATAAAGGAGTTGTTGAAAAGTAATGGCTTTGCATTTTGATATTTTGTTCAGTATGGTTTTCATGATTATTTCTGACTTCTGATGAGGGGGTATTCTCCTCAAACAGAAAAATGTTCCACCAGGGAGCTTTTGTAGTAGACATCATCTCCCCCCACCCCCTTCCTTCTCTAGGTGAATTCCAACAACTCGATCTAAGTTAGTGCACTCAGAAGCGTCACCTAGGAAGAGTCTCTCTCTGGTCACAGTGAATTTTTAAATAAAAAGCACTTTCATTAGAACCCTTTTTTGTTTGTTTGTTTTTGTGATGGCTGATTTAAGAGAACAGTGTGTAGCTGAGAAATTTTGTTTCCTGCTCAGGCAAAAGGCCACAGAAAGTCTTGTGATATCAAACACAGATTATAAGGACAGCACTATGGGAAACACTCAAGTGTATGAGTGGCTTTCTTGTTTCAAAAAAGGTGAAATGTCGATTGTCAACTTCCCAAATGGACAAAAATATTGACAAAATTTGAGCACTTGTGCTCAGAGACTGACAGTGGATCATTGAAGAGACTGGGAAGTTATGTGGACTCTCTTGGAGCTCAGTTCAGCTAATATTAACGGGAGATTTGGGAATGAGAAGGGTCACTGGAATTTGTCCCTCTAGTTCTGTCTGGCCAGGAGAAAGAGCATCAAGTGGAAACATGCTGTGCTTTGAAAGAATAGCTCTTAAGTGACCCAGACTTTTCCCTCAAGGTCATTGCTGGTGATGAGACGTGTTCTTCTTCTTCTTCTCCCCCCCCCCCCTTCCTGCATCACTGCCCTGGTGGGAGTCGGAAGCCTAGCCTTACTCCTGGAGAGCTGCTGCTGGATTTGAACCATCAACCCTGTGGGCTGCAGTCCCACACACAACCACTAGGCCACCAGGGCTCAGCTAGAGACATGCTCTTCTTATGACCTTGAAAGCAAACATCAATCAAGCCAGTGGAAGACACCATCATCAACTCACTCCCCCAAAGCTAATCAAGTGAAATCAAACACCAAGACAATGCTTATTTGTTATTTTGATGTGAGGGGGGCAGTACATTTGAACTTTGTTCCACAAGGTCAGAATGTTAACCTAGCTTTCTATTTAGAGGTTCTGAAAAAGATTGCCTAACAATGTGCAACTAAAAAAGCCTGATTTGTGGCAGGTTGAGGGACTGGTTTTGCCACCATGACAGTGCACCTGCTCACACAGGCTTCTAGTGTATGCATTTTTGGCAAAGAACAGCATGCCTTTCTTGCCCTGTGCACCTTACTCACTTGACTTTGCTGTGTGCAGCTTCTTTTTGGTTCCCTGAATGAAGAAAAACTTGAAAGGACAGTGATTTGATGATGTAGAAGAGGTAAAGTAAAACAGATAAGTTTGAAAATGCTTCCAAAAATGGAATCACAGATTTGACAAACGTATGAAGTCTAATGGGGAGTATCATGAGAGTGATAAGACTGTTTCTTTAAAAAAATTTATATAGCTTAAAAAATTCTACTTTTTGAGGGGTACCCATATATATATATATATATATATATATATATATATATATATACACACACACACACACACACACACACACACTCCTTTCTGGCTTCCCCCCTGATAATTTATAAATCATTATTTTCTATGTCTTACACTGATTGATGTCTCCCTTCACCCACTTTTCTGTTGACCATTCCCCAGGGAGGGGGTTATAAGCAGATCCTTGTAACTGGTTTCTCCTTTCTACCCCACCTTCCCCTCCCTCCCGGTATCATTATTCTTGTTATTGCTCCTGAGGGTTTTTTTTTTTGGGGGGGGCATCACTGCTCGCCGGTGGTGGGAGTAGGAGGCCCAGCCCCACTGCTGGAATTGAACCTCCGTCCCAGTGGGCCGCAGTCCCGTGCACAACCACTGCGCCACCGGGGCTCAGCCCGCTCCTGAGGGTTTTATATGTCCTAGATTCCCTGTGTTTCCAGTTCTTATCAGTACCAGTGTACATCCTCTGGTCTGGCTGGATTTGTAAGGTAGAATTGGGATCATGATAGTGTGTGTGTATGGAGGTGGGAAGTATTAAAGAACTAAAGGAAAGTTGCATGTTTCATCAGTGCTATACTGCACTTTGACGGGCTCATCTCTTCCCCATGATTCTTCTGTAAGGCCTTCAATAAAAATATGCTGAAAAACTCGGCTTATACACAAGTATATATAGTATATTTTTTATATACATGATTGGGATTCTGTAAATAACTGACCTGCTAAAAAAGAAATGGTATGAAGGAAACTGTGATTTGTTGAGTTGCTAACTGCAAAATCAGCAGTTCCAACCACCTCCAGCTCAGAAGAAGAAAGATGGAGAAGCCGTCTCCTCTTGTAAAGAGTCACAGTCTTGAAAACCCACAAGGCAGTTCAACTCTGTCCCAGAGGGTCACTATGAGTTAGTCATCCCGATGACAGTGAGTGAGTTTTGCCACTTCTCTTACAGCCTAGTCTCTATCTCAAAAGGGATATTTACAAGTTACTCATCATCTAAATGCTGATCAAAGTAATTTATTTTAGGTGTGATGATAGTCAAGCCCAAATTATCAGTTGTAACATTGATTCATATTAAAATATGATGATATATTAAAACATTTTGGTTTTTAGTAGCAGTTTGGGGTATTTTTGATAATCTAATAAATTTCCTTTAGAGACACTCTTGAATATCAAAAAGATATTCCACCATCACAAGCTAAGAAATATCCTAACAAAATGGCGGGATAAAGCAAAACGCAAGAATAAAAAGAGAGAAGATGATCTGGTATGACATATTGGAAACTAACAATGTTAAGTTACATTGCTCTGGAAATAACACTCTGGAAAGCACTACAATCGTGAATGCTTTTAGTGGCATTTTGTTGTTTAACTTAGTATTTAAATTTCATGTCAGTATTCAAATGTTTCCTAATAAATTCTGTTGTTTACTTAAATGATCAAAAAATCTTTTAACATTTAATTTAAATTTATTGATAAATAAACTGAGCATTTATTTCCTATTTGAGGATTTTAAATGGATATAGCTATCTACAGTAGAAGAGAAACTACTAGACATATTTATAATAGAGAAAAAAATGATCAAGTCTGGATAAGTTTACTCTTTTTCTGTATAAGATTAAGTTGCTACTTATGCATCCTTTTCAACAGTTGATTTAATAAATGACTATTTTAGTATCAATCTTTAAAGAAATTATTAAATAACTAAGTTAATGGAGTTCTTTTGTTGTTGGATTTTCTCCCATGCTCTCCTGTCTGGCTCTTCCTTATGCATCCACCCCTGTAACGACCTCTGGGAGTTATTGTTCTTAACTGAGATGGCCACTAAGAGTTAAATCAATTCAAACAGAACCCAACAAACTCCTCCAAGAGATAGCGCTCATTTATTCAAACTAGTAGTACATTGCGAATATTTTTGGAGAATGTAGCTCCTACTATGCTGTATCTTTTTTTTTCTATAGCTTTATTATTTAATAGGAAATAATTTTTCAAGGTTCTTTGACATACAAATTGGGATAAATGATCCAAAAAATCCCCCCCAAAATGCAAACATCCCACCTCACTGTCATGGAGTCAATACTGATCCATAGGGGCCATATAGGTCGAAGTAGAAGTGCCCTGTGGGTTACAAGGCTGTAGCTGTTTCATCTCCCTCCTGCAGAGCAGTTGGTGGTTTCCAATGGCTGATCTTGGATTAACAGCCCCAACAGTCCCACTTCACCACGGGGACCCCTGGGACAAATGACAGAGGAGGATAGGACGACATTCACACCCCTTCCTTTCTGTTTCGTAGTTGTCCTTTGTAGAGCAGGATGCATCCCCTGCCTCCAAACCGCTGCAACATTTGGGCAGATCTCGGGTTCTGTATCACTGTTTTTCCTCTTCTTATTATTTATTTTTAATGTTTTCTCAGGGAATCCCCTGACACAGTCTTCCACAGCACTAGTTTTTTTCTCTGTTGGTTGTACCTAGTCTTCAACCAACTATTCTTCAGCTCATTCTTTGACTTCTTTGGCTCAGGAATCATATTTTTTTGATGGTCAGTATCTTAATTTGATTTCACAATTGCCATTCCTCATTCGTGTTTGTTTTGGCCTGGCTGTGGTAGTTTGTGTTTGGTTCTTTTTTGTTATTCTTCTGTGTTGCGCTCTGAACACACAGTCAAGCAGCAGCTGACATCTGTTACTAGACCCTAAACCTAGCCTTCCTGTTCTCACCTGCACTCATCTGTCCCATGAGTTCCTATGAACTTGGGCTTTCTCAAACTCATGCGGTGGAGAAAAGAGCTCTGTCCCAAGCCAACTTCTGACGGTTATTCTCTTTCTCCAGTCCCAAGCTCACATCGTGGTTCGCTTTCTATGGTCTCAGACAGCTTTCATCTCTCCTTGCAGCAGAGAGAGGTGTTTCAGAGTTTGGTCTAAGTTGTTCTCTGAATTCTCTTCAGCCCTCCCCTAGGAGCTCCAGCTTAGTGTTCTGGGAAGGACACACCAGCCGATGCTAACGAACTATCTCGCCTGGAATTGGAAATCTTTACTTAGCAGCATTAGTTCCCAACGCCCTTCATTTTGTTACTGAGGCTGCATTTGGCTAACTTCCCCCTACTGATTGTAGCATCAGCGTGTGGAACATTGCAGAATAAACCTGACGCCTCTTTTTCATAACATTGCTTTAAATATTTAAAGATAGTGATTGCTTTTAGCCCTAGAGAGTCTTTTCCAAGCAAAATACATTTCCTTGCTCTAATAATGTTTTAAAGATTGTGCTTTCTAGAGTCAGAACTCTCTGAATACTTTCTTCCGAATGGAGTTTGTCACTTGCCATCTTTCTTTTCTTCTCCTCTTTCTTCCCCTTCTTCAGCAACCTGACTGGAATGTACATTTTATTTGGCGCATTATAAAAATAATTTTATTGAGGGCTTGTATGACATTCCATATATCAATTGGATCAAGCATATTTGTATCTATGTTGCTATCATCATTTTATAAACATTTACTTTCTATTTGAGCCCTTGATATCGGCTCTTCTTTTTTCCCTCCCTCCACTTCATGACCCCTTGATATATTATAAATTATTATTGTTTTCATATCTTACACTGACCGCTGTCTCCCATCACCCACGTTTCTGTTGTTCATCCCCCCTGGGGGGTGGGTTATACATTGATCATTGTATTCGGTTCTCCGTTTCTTCCTTCCTTCTCCCTTATTTGATGTATTGTAAATCTCTTAAAATATAGCATCTGAACCAGGATACCTATTTGAGATACGGTTGAATTCAAGTCAGGGTTATTTTTCTTTGGGATTTTTGTTACTGGTCCTCTGTTTTTCATTCTTTAAATAAGCAGGGTTTACCTATTTGACTCAATAAGTTAGTGTTAAACAGGTGAGGTCTCTTCTCATCTTGGTGCCTGATTTAGCCATCTATCGTCTACTCTCTATCCTCCCCAGCAGACCTCTTCCAAGTCTAACTTCTAAAGCATTGCTAACCAATACAAAATTGCTGCGAAGGCTTTCTGTGGACATGGAAGACAGCAGTGGTTTTCAGCTTCCTCATGCTGCAACCTTTTAATACAGTTTCTCATGTCGTGGTGACTCCCTCAACATAAAATTATTTTCATTGCTGCAACTGTAATTTTGCTACTTTCATGAATTGGGTGACCCCTGTGAAAGGGTCATTCGATCCCCAAAGGGGTCTCGACCCACAGCTTGAGAACTTCTGGAGGAGAGGCTTACATCACCTTCAACATAGTGAATTTTTGGCAAACAAAGCACAACAAAAATTATTTTAAATAGCTATCATTCTTTACAAAGTTCCTATTCCCACACTACCTGAGTCCTTCCAATCATTCCATAGTCTTTCATTCTTTTTTAAAATTTTTTATTTGGGGCATCACTGTCCTATGGTGGGAGTAGGAGGCCCAGCCTTGCTCCTGGAGAGCTGCTGCTGGATTTGAACTGCCAAGCCAGTGGGCTGCAGTCCTGCACTCAACCACTGCACCACCGGGGCTCAGCCCTAGTCTTTCATTTTTAGAAAACAAACCCAAACCCAAATTCACTGCCATCAAGTAGGGACCAAATCATAGCAATCCTATAGGACAGGGTAGAACTACCCCTGCGGGTTTCTGAGACTGCCACTCTCTACGGGAGTAGAAACCCCCGTCTTTCTCCTGTGGAGTGGCTGGCGCTTTTGAACTGGTGCCCTTGCAGTGAGCAAGGCAACACCTACCCACTGTCCCAGAGTCTCTCAAACATCAGGTTCCAGTCAGCACTATGCCAGACATTCTTACACACTGAGTCCCTCTGAAGAATAAATAAAGCCTCCTCCTTGGAGGAACTCATAATTCGCCCCCCCCCTTGTCATTAAAAACCTTCATCCATTCCCCTCCCCACCTCCACCTCCCACGATCTCATGTCAAGATTTCCCATTCTCTAAGAGTCTATGTATTTCTATTGAGGTCCAGTTCAGCAGCCATATCCTGCAATGACCCCGCTATTTCCAGGCTCGGAATTCCTGCTGTTTCTTTGTCTGTCACTCAGTTAACACTACATTGGATCCCAGTTGCTGTTTTTACACTGGGTTGCAATCCATTCCAAAGGCTACAGTTTTTGTACATGTAGCCATCATTTATAAATACCAGTGAGTCTCAAAAAAAAAATTTGTGAAAAAAATTGACTCTTTCAACTCCATTTCCCATAAAGCTTTTGCAGTCTTTTTGTGTATGCATGTAGTCTTTTATGCATATGCAGATACATACCTCACCAAATGGTGTGTGTATGAGATATTTATCCTTAGGACTGTTCTTTTGGCTATGAAGTTTTCAGGAATGTGTGCAAAGTGACATGGGGGTTTCCTGTGGTAATAAATCAGGTAAGCCCACAAATTCTGTGTGGTCCCCCTTTGTTGTTAGCTCGTGTTAACCAGCTTTCTCCCATGCCTCAAATGCCAGTTGTATCATGACAGGAACCATGACCCTGAGAGCTTCAGTTTCCTTCTCTCTCAAACAGGGGACTGAGCCAGATCCCCAAGGTGATTTCCTGTTTTAGTATTCTTTGACAATTACTGGAAATTATCTCAGCGAATATTAAACCTACACATTGAAGATGTTAATTTATGTAAATAAAGATGATTATTTGTATTGTTTAATTAGTGCTAGTGCTGTGCTTTAGTGTGCGCTTTTATTTCATTGTACTTTAGATGTATAATTTAATTTGACCCTTATAACAATTTATGATGATTTTCATTACAGCTGCGAAAACATGAAATTCAACTGAGAAGATGGAAAACAAAGTCAAAATCAAAATTAACCACTGAGGAAGATCTCGTGTTTTCTGATGAAAGCCTTTATGAAAGCTATCAAAGAGATAGGAATTTTCAATTTGACATTTCGCTGTTACCTTTAAAAGCAATATTACAGGTTTGTATGGTTCATATATCTTTAACTAGTGGTTTCCACAGTGCTTGTTTTATGAATCTTGGACGAGCAATTGAAGGTATTTCAAAACATTCTTTTCCTTCCTGGACTCCTTGACATCATCTCCCTTTCACCCTCCTCCCTACTGCACCCTCCCTCTGAAATCCTTATTGTACTTCTTGTTCCTATAGGGTCAAGAACCTTGGGGTATTTTGCTTTCACAAGTCATTCATTCAGATGGTTCTAAGATAAATGTATGACAACTGAAAATAGAGAATTGGAAACCATTGAAAATAAGAAACGAATGGGATATTTCTTCCTCCTTTAAGCATATGCTGTCATAGGAGATGAAGCAGATCTTGAATACTCTAACTCTTATCTTTAAATTTCTGGTCCCTTGTCTTTTAACCGGGAGAAAGATGAAAATTTTCACTCCTGTTAGGAGTTCAGTCAAGGCTTCAACCCGGTGCTCCAAGACATGAATGCAACATACCGGCATGAAGCAGGGAGCCAGTAGAGAGGTCTGCCCCAATCCCAACCACCCTACAGAAGAAATCACTTCAGAGGAAAGCACTGAAGCTACAGCTCAGGGAGAGGGACATGTCTGATCAGTGCACACAGGAGCAAATGAAGGGAGAAGAGAGAGTGTAACATATCCTGGCCCACCATGCCCTAGGACAATATTCTCGCTCAGAGCAGCCAAAGCACGGAGAGGAGCATAGGGTCAGCCCCACTATGAGACACAATGCCCCTCACTGACCCACAGCCCTACAGGGGGCAACATTGGAAACACAGCGTAGGAATTGAGTCTGATCTGACTTTACCATACTGAAGTGAAACACTAAGGGTGTGCAACAGAACAGAGTAACTAAGTCCCCAGGGAATAAAAAAAATAGACTTTGGGACCAGGGCATGGCACACCATCAGACTCAATCAGAAAATATCCCTAAAGGTCAACAAACAGACCTTGAGCCATTTGCAGGCTTTTAAAAAATTGCTTTATTATCTTTTGTTGCTTTGTTTTCATCTGTCTTTAAATGTGTGTGCATATTATCTCTGCAGGTCTACCTAGATAAGATAGGCAGGATATACAATCTTGAGAAGAAAATAATGAGCCCAATGTTCCTGGGAGACATGGGTGATGGGGAGACGGGAAGTGGGGGGTGGGGGGTGGGGAAAGAAGCCAGTGTTAAGAAATCCAGGGATGAGGGAACAACAAGTGATCCAAAATCGATGATGAAGAGGGTGTAGGAGGCCTGGTAGGACTTGATCAAGGGCAACATAACCGAGAGGAAGTACTGAAGGCTGAGCATGATAGTGAGACAAAAGGAAAGTAAAAGGAAATAGAGAAAAGAAATAGGAGGCAAAGGACATTTATAGAAGTCTAAATACAGGCATGTGCATATGTAAATATATTTATACATGATGATGGAAAAATAAATCTATGTGCATACATATATGTTTAGTATTAAGATAACAGATGAACATTATTCTATTCAAGTACTCCCTCAATGCAGGAACACTGTGTTCTATTAAACTAGCATTTCATGATGCTCACCTTCCTTACACGATTGCTGAAGACAAAGTGGGTGCATAAGCAAATGTGATGAAGAAAGTTGATGGTGCCTTGCTATCAAAAGATATAGCATCTGGGGTTTTAAAAGTTTGTAGGTAAACAAGCAGCCATCCAACTCAGAAGCAACAAAGCCCACATGGAAGAAGCACACCAGTCTGTGTGATCACGAGGTGTTGAAGAGATCAGGTACTAAAGAACAAAAAAATCATATCATTGTGAATGAGGGTGAGTGCAGATTGGGGACCCAAAGCCCTTCTGTGGAAAATTGGACATTCCCTTACTGAAGGATTGAGGGGAAGAGATGAGCTAGGGTGCATTATAGCATCGATTAAACAACTTTCCTCTAGTTCTTTAATGCTTCCTCTCCCTGCCACTATCATGATCCCAATTCTACCTTACAAATCTGGCTAGACCAGAGCATGTACACTGGTACAGATAAGAACTAGAAACACAGGGAATCCAGGATAGATAAAGCCTTCAGGACCAATAATGAGAATAGTTATACCAGGAGGGTAAGGGTAAGGTGGGGTAGAAAGGGGAAACTGATTACACGAATCTACTTATAACCCTCTCCCTGTGGAATGGTCAACAGAAAAGTGGGTGAAAGAAGACATTGGAGAGTGTAAGATGACAAAATAGTAATCTGTATATTACCAAGGGTTCTTGAGGGATGGAGTGGGGAGGGAGGGAAAAAATGAGCTGATACCAAGAGCTCAAGTAGAAAAAAATGTTTTGTGAATGATGATGGCATCCAATGTATTTGACACATGTGTATGTATGTATTGGATGAGTTGTATGAGCCCTCAATAAAATGATTTCTTTAAAAAAAGTTCAGTCTAGGAAACTCACAGGGGAAATTCCACCTGTCCCATATGGTCACTATGGGTTGGCGTCAACTCAATAACACTGAGTCCTTTAAGCTCAAACTATGCTTCCACTCTGGATGTCAGGTTGTACCTTTCTGTGAACTAGAATATTTATGATATTATCTTTCCCTCCTAGATTGTCAATTTGAGGGGGTGTTTGGAAAAAGCCATATGTTTCTACCGTACAAATGATTTCATTGAATTTTGAAAAGCCAACTCGAATTCTATCAACTGGTTTTACTTGGTGCAATTTTTATCCCCAATCCAGAATATTTTATCATACTCGCTGCTTGCTCCCAATTTCTCATCTTCTCCTACCATGTCTCTGTCTAGTGATGACTTCTGTAGATCCACTTCTCATATATTGCATAGCTAGAAAATCATACAAAACATAATACAATCATACAGAGTTATATTAAGGAAACAGCAACAAAAGAACCCTCAGCAACTAGACAAAAATAGAAAAAACCTCGATCTGAGAAAACAGAAAATATTATAAACTGAAACAACTTTAAAAGGAGTCAAAAAGGAGATCAAATGGTAAGGGATTACATTTTAACCTTTTTACAACGGCCATAATAGATTTTACAGTGCTCTCTGTATGATAGCAAGGCTGTTCATCATACCCATGGGCTATGGTCAGAGGGGGTTCACCCAAGAGTTAATCCATGTGGGGACCCTGCAAATGGATTTTGGGCACTCACTGTCCCCCACAGCATTCTATAAACTGAATGTTCATAATTGAAACTCTGATAATATCCTCTCCTTAGGATTTGGGATTTATTATTTACAAATCTTGGATCACAGAGCCTGGTGTGCTTCTTTCATGTGGGCTTAATTGATGCCTCCCTTAATGGCTGCTTGTTTTAAGAGAAGCCTTTAAGACCCAACATGATTGCCAGGCACTGTCTAGTTTCTTCACACTTCTAGCATCCATCATTTCAGTGATCTTTTCATGAGGGTATGCAGGGCCATGTCATAACAGCTAATTGTTGTCATATGGCAGCTAGAATTAAGTGTAAGCTCTCAATCTCTTCACATATCTATGGTTTAGACATGTCCGGTTCCTTTTAGAGACATCATTACTATTTCATGTTAAAAAATAATGAGACATAGGTCTCACTGCTTTCTAGTCAATGCTGACTCATAGGGGCCACCTGTGGCTTTCCGAGTCCGGCACTGTTTTAGGGGAGTAGACAGCCCAGGATTTCTCCTGCGGAGTTAGCGGCTAGTTATTGTGAACTACTGACCATTCAGACCACACCCCAGTGTTTAACCTCAACACCATCAGGGTTCCATTGTTCTCTTGATAGTGTCATTACTTCAGTCAATGGTATAGAATTTAAAACACTGTTGAGAAAAGGAAATCATGTAAATATAGGCTGACTTCAGACTGGCAATACATGAATTGCCGATTTATACAGATTAAACTCATATGACTGAACACTATTTACCTAAACAATGGAGGTTGGCGATGGGGACAAAACTGTCAATAACACTCATCATCAAAGGCAGAACCATGCCCACAAGATGAATACATGTCATAAGAAAGCCAAGAGGACATTGACATGGTAAATATACGGTAGTCCCAGGCCATCTTCACTGGGCATCTTTCAAAGCACAGGACTCTGAACCTGAGACCAGTGACTGCCAATCTCATAGCCTTGGGATAGCACTCATGTGTTTCTTCTTTCTCAGACTAGGCTGAGAGTCCTTAAGTCCAAGAGAGTATGTCAGTTCCATAAATCTCATATAGGGGGAGTTTGAAGTAAAACCTAATGACATAGTGGGTTTTCACATCAAATCCTTCTGGTGTAGCCTAAGAAAGTTGTTGTGTGTTTGGAAACGATAACATCTGAATCCAGTAGTCTATAGCACATGGCCCGAGTCACCAAGGGCTGCATAGGAACTAGTCATAAGTGTCCAGTTAGGAACACAGTATCGGTCATATTCTTCCCTTGGATTTTTTGTAAGTATTGTTAAGTACTTTTTTCTGATACCCACTAACAGTAATGTAATCATCTTCTCCAAGACGTACAACCCCCCTTTCCCCCCATCTATGCTTGAATTTCCTGTAAGGCTTGCTTACCCCTCTTATAGGAGTGTCTGTTGATTTGGCATGACCTTAGCACAGTGTTGTGTGGCAGCAACTGAGTGGTCTTCTCCCACCTTGAAACAGGGGCCTAAGCTGAGATGATACCTTCTCTATCGAAGCAGTTTTTAAGATGTACATATAAAGGGGGTGAGATATGGTTCCTGGGCCCTAGGCAGGATATCTTGTTGCTTAGGAGACTGGATTCAAAGATTACATGACCTGGGAGCAGAAGCCAGCCGTCTTCTCAGTGTTTATCCTGATCGTAGTGGACTCATACTTATTCTTTTGTGATTGAACAACTTCACTCAGCAAACTGGTTTCCAGGTCCATGCACGTAATGAGTATTTCATGGTTTCATTGCTTTTTTTTTTAAAGGTATGCATAGTATTCAATTGCTTATATCAAAGTTTCTGTATCTGGATGGGCATTTAGGCAATTTCCAGCTTCTTGCTGCTGTGAACCATGCTGCAGTGAACATGGGAGAGCATACGTCTATTCAAGTTCTGTGCCTTGTTTCTTTGGGAGATACACCCAGAAAAAGTCCTGTCTTTTTAATGACCTTTTGCTTCCCTCATGAGTGATAGTCTTTATATCCTCCCAGAGCTCATCAGGTCTTCTGTCATTGGGGTTCAATGTGTCAAATCTGTTCTCAGAATTCAGGTAGGATAGACTCAAGGTTGTATTTTGACTCTTGTGTATTGTTTTCGTGTTCTTCCCTTTTATCATGAACTTACATATGAGCCATTGATGGTCTGTTAGATGCTGTTATTGAGTTTCTCCATCGTGTCTTTCCAGAGATGTACTAAACTTGATTTCTGTGTATTCCATCCAGGGAAGTCTAGTCGCCATTTGGGCTGTTGAAAAATAGGTATTTTCCATGAACAAGTTGTTGGTTTTGTCAGATTTTATCATGGGATCTCCAGCTTCATTTTTTCATTGCTAGCTTTTTTTGCATAAAGTCGAGTAATCGTTGTATTGATTGGCTTTCCTTGGAGGATATTTTCTGATCACAGATAGCATCGTCAGTGATGGATTTAGCAAGATTCATTTTGACACTGCATGCCATGACTCTTGATGCTGTTATTCCCAACTTTGTAAGTCATAAGATTTTCTGATTCAAAATACCTGTCCATTTCAGCTCACGATGCCCACAATATTGATCTTCACACGTTCCAGTTCATTTTTGACCATTTTCCATCTTCTTAAATTCATACGTAAGTTCTAGTCATTAGAAGCTTTTTGCAACGGGTTCTCTTTCCCTTGAGCTCCATCACAAATGAAGAGCCCGAAGGCTCCACTCCCCAGCTCGTGTCCCCATGGTTGACTCCCCTCCAAGAAACCAGCTCATCCTCAGTCACGTTTTGAGCGCCCTCGGACCTGAGGGGCCCCTCTGCTGCCACTATCTCTGACCACATTCTCTTTCCTTCCTTTACATTTCCAGGATTTGAAAATGCTTTGAAGCTATGCATAAGGTTTTCAGCAGCTTCTTCCTCCGAACTATGGGGCAGAGCCCTTCTTGTTGTCTGTGCTTTGTCTGGAAGCTCCGCTGGAGCCTGTTCACCCTGCTGGTAATGGAAATACCAGGGACACGGCTTCCAGCATCACAGCAACACATGAGCCACCCAGCATGACTAGCTGACAGACAGGGGTGGATTAATGCAATTGTTTTGCAAAATGATTTTTTTTTATTTTTTGGGGCATCACTGACAAAATGAATTTTTTAAATTATATATTTCTGCCCCACCCCCACATCACTGCCCTGGAGGGAGTAGAAAGCCCAACCTTCCTTGCTCCTAGAGAGCTGCTGCTGGATTTGAACCATTAACCTTGTGGGCTGCAGTCCCACACACAGCCACTGTGCCACCAGGGCTCAGCTTACAGTTACATTCTTTTCATCGGTGGATTTATCTCTGGTCAATGAATTCTCAGGAACTTGAGGAAAACAAGTGTGATAGCATGAAAGTTTAATATGACTTGGGCCTAAATTTTATCTCGAGCCTTTAGAAATGTGCATTTTTATAATAAATTGGAATTTGTACATTTGGGCAGCCTAATATTTTGAGGGAATGATTGAAAACAGCAATCTGGAGTGGGTTACAACTTGAAGTTCCTTAGAAACACATATAAAAATGTTAGGCTTGCTTTTTCTCAGTTGAGACAAGTTTCAGTCCTTTTGTCAGTGTGTTTACCAATTTAGACACGTCTTTCTTTTTTGCCTTTAAATTTGATTTCTCTTCTTGTTGAGAATATACACCGATTCTACAGTTTCTCGTTTCTCTAGTTCACTGACATGGATTTTATTCTTCAAGCTGTGCGACCATTCTCTCACTTTCATTTTCTGAGTTTTTCTTCCCTTCTCAACCAACATAAAACCCACTGTCATCTAAGGTTCCGATTTGATCTTTCAAGTTGCTCTCTCAACCTATGCAGATTGTTCTTAAAAGAGCATCAGCCTCAAGGCTGACCCACCCTTCATGACTCCAGAAAATGTAGAACTTAGGAGCATCTAAAATCCCCTTCTGTATTTCCCCATTTTGATCACCTCTATGAAATCTTTGATCACCATGTTCAGTGATGGTAACTGGGCACCATCTAATTCTTCTGGTCCAATGACAAAGGAGGCCGTGGAGGCCATTAGCACACATTCAGAAGACTCCTTCTATTCCCAACTCCTCCTCTTCTGTTGTTTCAAATCATAGAGACTGACTGTTGCAACCAGGATGGCTATTTGAAGATTTTAAGATCCCAGACGTTTAACTAGTGTACCAGTAGGGATAGCAAAGGCATTAGACATCCCTAGGACAATGAGGTGGGATATCTTATGAGACCATGACCATAACCCTCCAAACCAAGGATCCAAACCCCACAATGCTTTTGACTGTCCATACACAGCCTCAGCAGCGACTGTCTCTCTCTCTCTTAAAAAGATGTTTCAAGTATCTCTCTCACACAACTTTTGCCTGTTCCTCTTTTTACAGGTATGCCATTTACTGTTAACAATTAGAACACTTGACTGGCAACCCTCCCCCGAGTTAACGCGATTTTGCCATTACCACCAGTGCTCCCTTCTCTCTCCCTCCCCTGGTAGCCATGAATAGACTTTGATCTCGATACATTTGTTTTTTCTTGCTTTTTATATAACTGAGCTCATATAATATTTGCCATTTTTGTAGTAGACTTACTTCCCCCTCCTGAATTTAACTGGAATTTGAGAGTCTTAGATCTTGTTTTTCCATTGTCATTTCCACCCAAACACACAGCAAGCACACTGTGGTCAGTCTGCCCACCAGCCAGTAGGTGGCTGGACCATCTACTCAATGCAGACATAGCGACCGGACAGGAGCGGAAGAACAGGATCTATGGGTTTCTCCACCACTCAGACCAAATATTATGTACTAATCAATCTGTCCACCAGGGGGCATAGTGCCCTCTCCCTGGCTATCACTCCTTTTCCCTCCCATTTCTGCAATGATGTTTTCAGTCAGAGATCCCACACTCGGTGAGTCCTCTTTGAGACTGGGCATTGCCCTCCTTTCTCCGTGGAGTCTGCTTCTATGTGAGCTGCTGAAATTTCTTGGAAGGACTTCTGAGAGATCTGTCTGAGAGACCCTGTGGCTCTGTGGTGGTTGGGGGAGCAGTATCCATCAAGCGATGTACCCTGGATGCACTGTAGGGAACCTAGGCAGAAGTTCTAGGATCCAGCAGCTCCAAATGGACTCACAAGGAGGTCTGCCTCATAGCTCTTAGCCCCCACCCTATAGTATGTAGGCTGGGGTATAGCCTCCCATCAAGATGCCTGTTTTCTGCAGCTCCAGTAGCCTCAGTCAGTAGTCTTCAGCGTTGATCACAAGGGGGAAAGACCTAAAGTCGGGGCAGTCTCTCCTGCTGGGTTCAGAGGCCTGTGTGACGGGGTGGACGGGAAGGTCAGCAGAGTGCAGCAGTCTTCACTTCAGGGGCCTTCTGCAGCAGTTTGCAACAGTCTGGCCACCCACGGTGACCAGGTTGGGGATGGAGTGTCACCCTCTAGTCAGCTCCCTGTGGAGGTCCATCTTGTTGCTTTTAGAGCCCCCGGCATATTTTGATGCTAAGAGTGCAGCCTCCATGCACGTCTCCTCCTTTCTAACACTCAGTAGCTCTAGCCAGTAGTCCCCAGCCCTGAGTGTGGGGGCAGGCTGGCCCTCAGTGACCCCAGGAAGGTTTGTCCTGTTGGTTTTCACAGGTAGATAGCATGCTCACTGAGAGAGCACATGGACCTTCCATAGCAGTCACAGCCAGCTTGTAGCCAACGAGGGTGAGGGGGTGGGATGGGGTGGAGGGGGGGGTGCCAGCACATGTCCAATGTACCCCAGGGAAGGCCTGCCTTTTGGTTTTAGAGAAGCTTGGGGTCCTCTCTGTTTGTTCAGGCAGAGGGTGTGGAGGTTAGGTTAACAGATCCTTTTCCCCAGTTCTTTGCAGCCAGCAGCCCGCACGGCTGAGAGGACAGGCTGGGAAGATGCGAGGGTCCCTCCTGCCCAGGATCAGTTGTTGATTTCCCGAGTCTTGCCTGCCTGTAGCTCCCCACTGCCTTCCTCTGCTTCTCAACTCAGAGCCCCTCGAAGATGAGCACCATTTATTTCCTTAGTGTATGTCTTGTTGTGTTTGTGGAGATCAGCATGACGGCCTGTGTGTGCCATGATCTTCCTGGAATTCTCTGCCGCCTTATTCTTTCACATCCAGTTACATAAACTCATGAAAACAGTCAGGCTCAGTCTTGGGTTGTTTCCCTTCGTATCATCTACCCGTTAGGAAAATGCTGCTTCCTTAGCAGATGGTAGGACTCACGTCCTATCAGGCCAACGTCAGGCCAAATTCTGAGCTAGTGGGAGGATTGGCAAAGACCATTTCCCATGAAAATATGACTTTATTTTCCCCCATGTGTCGTTGGCAAAGAAAAGCCCATGTGGACGAATTTGGAAAGGGTGAATAACGTCATTAGGTGATGTCTTGGAGTCGAAAAGTGGCGCTTTAGGGTTGTCTTTCATTTTCATCGACTGTCTTTTTTGTTTGTTTATGAACACTCTGCCACACGTGGCTTTGCAGTTACAAAGTCGACTTCAGACTTTATGGGGCTTGTGACTCATCTTCTCACTTGAGAGTTAAAAAAAAAAGTCTGACAACAACCTGGGGAGCTATTCAAACTAGACCCCTTGTGTCAAGAGACAGACCAGATGGTTCAGGTCTGCTTATGAAATTACTTGGAATTGTAAAACACAAGATTATTCTCAATGACTTCTCAAATCCATGTTTTGATAACCTCAGGGGTCAAGCTGACCTCAGCGCCCCACAGCAGAGGAGGATTCCAGGTTTTTCAGCGTGCTTTGGGCAGATTCTGGAACCACACTCTGCTGGGGAGCTCCGTGGGTGTTGGCGCCATGTGTGGTGTGATTGAAAAAGCAGATGAGACAATACATTGACAAATGGCTTTGCTTTTTTAGAGTCCTTGTGACGCATGGTTGACCCATGTGGGCTGTAGAATGACTGGCAGCAGGAAGGCTGTTCCAATTTTCAGTCCATGTGCTTCTGAAACAAGCACTCTGTAAAGGATTTCAGTGGTTGTCCCAGGAGAAGGCCATCATGCTTGGTCAAGTAGAGGGGCAGCGAAAGAGAGGGAGACCTACAATGAGATGGCTGGACCCGTGGCTGCCACAGTGGGCTCAGTAGAACAGGACAGAGCACCGCTTCATTCTGCTGTACAGAGATCACTGGGAGCCTTAATGACCCCTTTAGCAATAAGGACACAGGCACGGAAGGACACATGGCTGAAAACATTCACTCACCTCCAACCGTGTCATGGGAGAAAGAGCCCGTTTCCATAAATTCAGTCCAAGTTTGTCCCGCGTGGTCTCTGGGACTTGGAATGAACTCAGTGGCAGTGCTTTTGGACTCCTTGTGTTTTCCATTTGGTTTTGAACCTTACTGGAGATGATGGCCCATGCTTGCTTTTTGTGGGGCCGTGAGGTGGATTTGAACCGCCAAACTTCCTGTGAGTGGCCAGGGATAAACCATTGGCACCTTCGAAAATGACTTTCCAATAACCCTATTTTTTGGTAGAAGATTGCTCTGCCCACAGCCGCGCCATATTGAATGCAGTCCTTTCAGCTCTAGTCTTGGATGACATACATCTATATGAAGTAGTATACAAATGACCTTGATGATGTTAAGTGTTCCTGGTATTTAAATTACAGAAGCATTTAGATTACAGAAGAAGGCAAGTCTCGACCAGTTTGGAATGGAGGATTTCTGCTGGGAAGAAGAGGTTTTGGAACTGGGTAGGGACAGTGGTCCTTTGAATGCCCACTCAAGATCTTGGCGCACGTCCGATGAACTTCTAGATGGCAGACAGGAATGGAGAGTGCACACTCTGGATTCTAGGTGGGTGATTCTGCCACTCGCTCTGTGACTGTGTCTTGTCTCCGAATGTCTGCTCTGTAAAAGGGGGATCATATTAAAAATCACCCACCTTTATTACTGTGAGGATTGAATGAAACACCTAGATATACAAGGCCCAGCGCAGCCAGCTTCCCACGGAACGATGGTTGCCGCTGAGGCTGCTTGACTCATGGTGGCCTCACATGCATCAGAGTAGAACTAGACTCTGGAGGATCTTCAAGCATTGGGTTTTAGGAAGCAGATTGCCAGACCTTTCTTCTGCAGCACCTTTAGGCAGACTGTAGCCGCTAACTTCTTGATTGCAATGTGCTTTTGAATGTGTGAACTGTTTGTACCATGCGGGGACTCCACGTTCTCATCATAGGTTCATTTTCAGGATGATCATGTTGACTTTAGAAAGCTGAGTGGTGGGCTGAGCCCCGGTGCTGTAGTGGTTGGGCAAGGGACTGCGGCCCACTGGGTTGGAGGTTCAAATCTAGCAGCAAGGCTGGGCCTCCTACTCCCACCACCAGAGGGCAGTGATGCCCCCCCAAACAAAAACAAAACAAAACAAAACCAAAAAAAAAAAAAAAAAAAAAAAAGG
>PVJH01004099.1:0-102351 GCA_004026705.1 Nesogale talazaci | reverse complement strand
CAGACGTGGAAAGCCAGCCAGCGGCACAAAGAAGGAAACAGCTCCAAAGAAAGAGACCGAAAAATAAAACAAAACCCACGTCCTTTCTCCATTCAGTGAGAGAAAGGTTCGTCTCTACATTGAGGCGGTGAGTCAGGAGGATAAGAAGGTAAGCAGGCGCTTATTTGTGCTTGCTTGCTCGTCTGTAGTAAATAGAACACGTGAAATTGTTACCTACATATTAGTAAGTAAGCAAAGAGCCCATACTTATACCTTCCTCTCTGGTACTCCACCCCTGTCAGGAACCGAACATGTCAACAGAGGTGTTGCTTTTGTAGGGAGGTGCTGTTGGGAGAGAACAGACACCAGTCTGCCCTAGAGGCAGAATATTTGTTGTGGTGAAAATAATGTGGGGGAAAAAAAGTTCGTGGAAAAATGAAATGCAAAGACTGTGGATTTTTCCCCCCCACGAAAGGGTTAAAGATCCCATGCATATGTTCAGCACAGCACAATCCACAGAAGCAAAACCACGGAAACAACCCACAGGTCCATCAGAGGAAAGGAGACTGAGCAAGCCGTGCGAAGACGCACAGAGGAGGCCTGTGGGGTGCTGAGTAACGATGGCGCTCTGGAGCATCTCCTCACGTGGAGGAATCCCGAGGACACGCCGCTCATCCAGAGAAGCCCATCACAAAGGAACAAATACTGCACGCCATCCCTCTTCTAAATAGTCAAGGACAGGGCTCCCGACTAGAAGAAGTACTCTGGGAGACCCCCTCTTCTAAAGAGTCAAGGACAGGGTTCCGACTAAGAAGAATTCTGGGACAGTTCCTAGGGGTGGGGGGAAGTGACGTGTCAGTCGCTAACTAGAAAGCAGAAACATATGACTTTGGGTACCAGGGAAGGCACAAAAAAAGAAGAGGGCTGAGCCCCGGTGGCCTAAGTGGTTGAGTGCGGGACTGTGACCCGCGGGCTTGGTGGTTCAAATCCAGTGGCAGCTCTCAGGGACAGCACTGGATAGCGCCTACGACCACCAGAAGCAGTGATGCCCCCCCCCCAAACAAAACAAAACAAACAAACAAACAAGCAAACAAACAAACAAAAGAAAAAGACATTTTGCTTTGATTAAGTTCTTGTATAAATATTGATGACATGTATTCTATACATGTAATAACTTTTTGTGTGTAGTTATTACCAAATAAGTCAAACAAAAATTATGCATTTTGATCATGGGTTTATTTTTCTTTTATTTCTGCCAACTTTTTTTTTGGCCGCCAAAAATAAGGTCCAAGGCTCTATTTTAGGTTCTGGGGATTAGCAGCCCATTAGACAAGCACTAATCTTGAACTATGGTGTTGGCGAAGAATAACGAAAGTACCACGGTCTGTCACGAGAACCAACACATCCGTGCTGGAAGAAGGGCAGACAGCATGCTCCTTAGAGGCAAGGATGGGGAGAGTTCATCTCATGCACTTTGGACTCCTTCACACGAGACACCAGTCCCTGGAAAAGGACAGCGTGCTTGGTAAAGTTGAGGGGCCATGGATAAGAGGAGGCTCCTCGGGCGAGATGATTTGCCATGATGGTGGCTACAGTGGTCTCGGACGTAAGAGCCATTGTGATCTCAGACCTAAGAACCATTGTGGGGGTGATCCGGGAGCTCTTTGACTCCACAGCTCCACAGCTCCACGGCATCACCCGTGCTTTCTACTGTGAAGCATTAGAGAGTAAAGAAAAGACCAGATAACACAAGACCTTGTTTGGAAGAAAATAAAGCCGGGGAAGGGATGAAGACTGCGTGGATGTGAGCATATTGTCAGGGAGGACTTCATTCTGCAGGGTATTGATGGACCAAGTTTAAAACCAAACCCAGGAAGGTGGGAGGCCAGTTTTAGCCAGTTTGGAACAGAGAATTTCTGCTGGGAAGAAGACTGGAACTGGGTAGGGACAATGATCCCGTGAATGCCCTCTCAAGAGCTTGGCTCTGATCTGTCATAGATTTTCAAAGAAGGAAGTGACATCCTGGCAGACTTTTAGAACACAGTTCTCTTTTTCCTTCGCCCTTATTCCCTCTGGGCTGGGACTCTGGAGTTTAGTATGGGGGCAGGAGGCAGTGGTTTGTCTAGGAATGGACACTAGTATCATGACAGTAGGCACGAAAGGAAAAGACCCCATATGAGAACCAAAGCATCATCAGAATTCTGGGACTAATAGGATGTGGAGTGAATGGGTGAGTGTGTGGGGGTGAGTAGGCAGCTTTGAGCCCAGGTGAGCCGAGGGTGGAGAAGCTGAGAAGAGAAACAGGCAGGAGTAGAGTCCGCTTCTTTGTTGATCTCATCGTACGAACCCCACCACTCACCACTTACTCCTGACTCCTGCTTCCTGTCCAGCCAAGTGTTTTTCTTTCCATACCATGCAATGTTCCATTTCTAGCTCGGGGGAACCTAATTCATTTTAGCAGCTCGCCATCTGTTTTAGGCAGCTCGTTATCTGCACCGAAGCAGTTGACCCACAAACTTAGTAAATTATCTGCTGTTTTATGATCAGAAGACAGCCCTTCTTCCCTTCCACCCCTCCCTCCACTCCTCCCCACCCCCACAGTGGCTGTTGTTGTGAGGGGTTGTCCAGTAGAATTCTGACTCGCAGAGACCCAAACACCGCTCAGTTCTTCTCCATCCTCACAAGTGTTGGGTTGGGCTCAGTGTTGCAGCCACTCTGTCATTCCATCTCATTGTGTGTGTGTGTGTGTCTTCCTCCTTTGCACTGACCCGCTGCTTTGCGAGGCGTGATGTCCTGCTCTCTTCTGATCACATGTCCGCAGTAGGGGAGGCGCAGTCTCACCAGCCTCAGTCCTAAGGAACATCCTGGTGGTGTATCTCCAAAGAGGGATTTGTTTTTCTGAGAGTCCATGGTGTGTTCAATATTCTTTGCCAGCGCCATAATTCAAACGCATCAGATCTGCGGCCATCCTGCGTCCTATGCCCTATGTCCTACGGCGCATTCCTATTTGTGGTCCAGCACTCCCTTGCATACGATGCCATGGAAAATGCCAGGGGATGGTCCAGCCCACCGTGTTTCTCAGGTGGCATCCTTGCTGTTCATGTAAAAGGGGCTCAGTGCAGCAGATTCACCTAGTCCAATCTACCATTCACTTTCTTTTTTGTGCTGTTCCAATGTACAGATTTTATTATACTTTTCCCTTGCTGCTTCAGCAGTGCACCTGCAGGCTTTTAAAATTTTTGAACACTTTTATTGACTTATTCACATAGCATTATGATTCAATGATCTAAATATATTAAAAGTTATGGAATTATCACTAGAGTCAATTTTGAAATATTTTTATTCTTTTTTATTATTATTCAGCTTTCCTTACTCAAACTTTATTAATTCTTATTCTCATTATTAACTCTCCATTTCTCACCAACCTTCCCTTCTGTAACCTAAGAAGTTTTAATCCTAATACTATTTCTATAAGTTCACCTATCCTGGATTTCATATATAGAAAAACATTTAAAAATCACAAAAAAACCCACCCCTCCAACATTAATAAAACAGAGAAAAACCTCCATGGAAAAGAAAGCAGAAAATAATAACCAGAACAAAATTTAAATGGGTCAATAGGAAGAACAAATGTTAAGGTGTTTAATTTTAACCTAACTATAGGTGCATAAATCAAGTTTCCAATGCACTCTGTCCAGTAGCAAGGCTGTTCACATTCCTGGTCAATGGTCAAAGATGAATCACTGGAAGCTTAATCCACATGGGAACCCAAAAATGGATTTTTGGCTTTTAATGTCATACATTGCCTTCTGCAAACTGATGATTAGAGTTAAGCTCTAAAACAGTTCCCCCCTCTGGCCTTGGATTTTATTATTTGTAATCCTTAGATCCCACAAGCTGGTGTGCTTCTTCTGTGTGGACTGATCTGATTGCTCATTTTAATGCCTGCTTGTTTTAAGACAGGCTTTTAAGATTCCAGGTCCTGGCACCATCTGGTTTCTTTATCACACTTTGCTATAGCACCTGTATCTTTAGTGATCTCCTTATGAGGGAAAATACGAAGTAAGGCCACATCATAAGAACTCTTTTTTTTTTCCTGTGGCATCACTGCCCTGGTGGGAGTAGGAAGCCCAGCCTTGCTCCTGCAGAGCTGCTGCTGGATTTGAACTGTCAACCCTGTGGGCCACAGTCCTGCACACAACCACGAGGCCACCAGGGCTCAGCCAAGAACTCATTGTTCTTCAGTTAGGGCCATGACTAAGTGTGAACTCAAAATCCCATCCTATGTCAGACCTTATCACCGTGGTGGTGGTGGTGGGGAGGGCATTGTCAATCATCCTGATGGGGCATATATAATTTGGTTTCTTGAGTGCTCTTTCCATGAGCATTGCTTGCGGATCAAAGCAAAACGAGATCATTGACAACTTCAGCATTTGCTCTCTTTATCTTGATGCTACCTCTTGGCTCATTGGTGAGCATTTTGACTTTGTTTACATTGAGCTACAATCCACACGGAAAGTTGCAGTCTTTGGTTTTTGTCAGCAAGTGCTTCAAGTCCTCCCAGCTCCTGTCAAGTAAGGTTGTGTCATCTGCACATCAAAGGTTCTTAAATAGTCATACCTTCCTCCAAATCCTGACGTCACGCTCTTTTCTTAGTCCAGTTTCGTGCATTATTTGCTCAGCATGGGGAGTGAAAAGGTGTGGTGAAAGGGTGAAGCCTGTAAAATTGAACAAGGGAGGGGGACCTTACTGTTTCCCTTCTTTAGTTCTTTCTCCTGACTTGTCCTTCCTGGCCATCTACAAATTGTGCTCAGCTCACTCCTTCCTTAGAAAACATCTCTTGGAAAACCTTGCTTATCTCTTCAGGTAGCACTTTCTTTTTCTCCCATTGACCGTCAAATGCCTCGACTCTCCCTCCTACTTGCCCATGAAGACCCTGAGATGACTTTCAAGTAATTATTAGTTGGGTGTTGTTCCAAAAGCACCAGCCATTTCCTCACTTCCCTCTACACATCCCCTGTTCCCCTGGCATCGCTCCCTAAATAAACGACCCAGTCGATGACTCAGCCGGGATTTGAAATGATCTTTGATCACTCTCTCTTGTCTTGCATGGCATAAGCTGTCTTTGTTGCTTGTGATTGTTCCTTCTCTTCTCCATTACCCAGTCATGAGCCATCCGTGACATTATCATCAAAGCCACTCTAGTGGTCTTCCAGCCTCTACTCTCAAAATTTTTTTATTACTATTAAAAAAAAACCCATTTTATTGAGCGCTCTTACAGCTCTTTTAATCATACATAAATTTTTCACGTGCATTTTTACAGGTTGCCATCATTCTTTTCTTTGAACTCTTATCACAATCCATACATAGTTGCATCATGCCAAGCACATTTGTACATTTGTTGCCCTCATCATTCTCAAAACCTTTTCTTTCTACTTGAGCCCATGATAGCGGCTCATCTCCCCCTCCTTCCCTCATGAACCCTTGATAATTTATAAATTATTATTATTATCTCACATTTTATACCGACCAATGTCTCCCTTCACCTACTTTTCTGTTGTTTGTTCCCCTTGGGGGGGTTATATGTAGGTCATTATGATCAGTTCCCCCTTCCTCCCCCACCTTCCCCCCCCACCTCCTCCCTCCCAGTAGGTTACTCTCAATATTGGTCCTGAGGAGTTTATCTCTGCTGGACTCCCTGTGTTTCTAGTTCTTATCTGTAGCCCATGTACTTGCTCTGGTCTAGCCGGATTTGTAACAGAGAATTGGGGTCATGATAGTGGGGAGTGGGGGGTTGGAGAAAGCATTAAAGAACCAGAGGAAAATTTTATTTTTCAACAGGGCTATACAGCACTCTGACTGGCTTCTCTCTTCCTTGTGACCCTTCTGTAAGGGAATGTCCAATTGTCTACAGATGGGCTTAGGATCTTCACACTGTCCATTATATCTCTTAGATATGATTTGTTCTGTTGTTCTGGCTCTTTGATGCCTATTGCGTGATATCGTTGACCCATGAGGACACAGCCAGCCTCTACTCTTCACCTTGGTCTTTTCCAACTCATTTCTCCTAGACACTGGAGTTGTATTTTTAAAATAACATTCATTTTGTCATTTTCCTACTTGCAAATCTCTCCTGGAGTTCCCATTGACTCTCACATGTTTCACAAAGCTCTACTCACTGCTTTTATGTTGATGTTTATAAAATCTCATCATTGTTCCTTTGATTTTCTCACTCAAGTCTCAAACCCTGGGTGATTTACAAAACTGTTTACCCATGACTCCCAAACTGAAAAATTTCTTCAGCCAAATCTCTCTTCTGAAATCTAGACCACTCTCTATAACCAATATCTGCTGGGCATATTCTTCTTAATCTCCTAGTTAACATCTCTCATTTGAAGACTTCCCCTCCCCCTTCCCATAATGTCTACTCACCTCCCTCCTCCCCAGATTCACCACCTCTCTGGTCACTGAGGCTAGAAGTTATCCTAGACCACTCTTCTTTGTATCCTCTCCATAGATTTCATGATTAGTAAATGGCACCATCAAATACTCCTTTCCATTTAGCAATAAACACGAAGTGAACTTTACATTACTGAAAAAAATTGCCATATATTTTATCACGTTATTTTAAACACACAGAATTTCTGTATAGAATGAATCCATACTAAAGTAAGCACGATGAAAAGATTTGAATTAGAATCTTCCCAACCCTCACTTAATCCTATCCACAGCTTTGTGAGTTAGGCACTGATGTTTATCTTTCAAATTGAAAAAAAAAAAAGTGATGCTCCAGGAGAGAAATATCACAGTCAGAGGGTTTGTTTTGCATCTGTCTGGCTGCTTTGTAGGGAGTGTGAACAATGCCCACTTATATTAGCATGAAAATAAACGTCATGTTTATAGTTCCCTTGATCAGGAAAAGCTGCTTTATATCCCATCCATTTGACAATCAGCAAGTTCAGTCTCGAACCTAGTGCCCGCTGGCTCTGGCTCAGGTGGTGCAAGAGTCCAAACATCCACGAGGAATTCTGGATGCTGTGGATGTAGTCAGGGCCAAAGTAGACAAGCTTGCTTGAGGCAGGAGGTTCCACAGTGCTGAGTCAATCTTGGGCACAGGGACCTTGACTGTGGAATGCAATGAGAGCTTTCTGAAGAGTCGGAGCTTGACATCCATGGGATTGAAAGGCAAGGTTTTCGACAACCTGGCAGAGTTAGTCTCGGAAATCACAGGAGCACTTCTACTTTGCCCTGTCTGGTCCCCATGAGTCAACATGAACTCCTCTTTGGTGATGAGTGAGTGGGCCAGTCTTAGCCTTTCGATGGCACAACATTGGATGGCTTGTTACTTTTCAGGGGACATCTTCCTGGGAGTGTTTAACGTCATGTTCGTCCAGATCTCCAGTGCTTTCCTTTGGTCCAGTCCTTTCTCTTTAATTCTCTCTGAGAAGACTAGGTTTATTTTTGTCTCTGTGTGTGGTTGGTTTGGCATATGGTGGCTTTCAATTTTTGCTTCTGGCCCTGCCATACATGTGGAGGTGAGTGAAAAAAAAACATTGCTATAAAATTATATAGAGCTTTATTAAACAACAATATCAAAACGTGCAGCGATCGTTTCTCGACATCCTCCAATCAGGTCATGCGCATCTTAAGGTGGTGTTTCTAGGTCCCTCACCCTTCCCTGTACTTCAGACAGGGACAGACCAGCTCTGAAGCAAGACCTCACCCTTGGTTAAGTAAGAGGGCAGCGGAAAGAGGAAGAGCTTCAACCAAGTGAATTGACACAGTGGTTACCTCTGTGGGCTCAAACCTAAGAGCCATTGTAGGAACAAGGCAGGGCCTGGAAGGGCCTCTTTCTGCTGCACACACAGGGTTTTCTGGGACTCAGAACTGACTCAACTGCACCTGAGAGCAACCACCCCACCCCGATGAATTCTGCGCTCTTTGATGTACAGCAGTTTTGACATCTTCAGGGCACTCAGATTATGTTCCCTTTAAATGTCCTTTGAGTTTGGGGAACAAGAAGTCTGAAGGGGCACGATCAGGGCTCTTGGGTAGGTGGGGTAAGGTTTTCCAGTGAAATTCTCCCAGGACTGCCATTGCTACCCTGGAGGAATAGACAGATGTACTGTCCTGATGGAACAAAAGTTTCTTGGCATAACTGCCCTGATCTTTTTCTTGTCATTGCAGTTTTCAAAATTTCTTCCTAGTAAGCAATTTGATCATCCTATGTCCTTAGAGAAAATGTATACAGATTACCCTTTGGATAGTCCCCCAACAAACAGCTTCCATAACCTTTGGCATTTGAGTAAGAAGAATCTCTCAGCAGGTCCTGTGGTAGCCAATGTTTTGGTTGGAACCTGTTTTAGAAGGTACTTCAGTATGATAAAGACAAGTGCACTATGGAGAAACTTGTCTGCACTCATTCACTGAGCACAGAGACATGCTTAAACATGTATTATTTGGGGGAAAAACAGGAATATATGAACTGGAATCCTAGTAGTGATATTTTTTTGCTTACCCTTGTGTTAGTAGACGAACCATTATGTCCTCTCCTTTCTTCCAGCCTCACACAGTATAGAAAACACAACAAAAATGTTTTATTAGGTTATCTTCCTAGTATACTGCGATGTCCTCTATTAACAGTTTTATGGACAAGCATTGTCTAGCTCAGGGGTCTTCAAACTTTTAAAACAGGGGGCCAGTTCACTGTCCCTCAGACTGTTGGAGGGCCAGACTATAGTTTAAAAACAAGCAAACAAACAAAAAAATTATGAACAAATTGACTGTGGGCTCAGAATGAGTTGGCTGTTAAGCAGGCAGTGGAGGCAAAAACACCCAGCAGCCGAATAAATATCCTTGGGCCATAGTTTGAGGATGCCTGATAGCTGATGAGGGGATATGGGACTAGGAACTGGTGCTGCTTGAACTTCTCTAAGGTTCTAGGTACTGTTGAGGCACAATAGTGAGATTTAAAAAAAATCATTTTATTGAAGGCTTGTACAATTCATCACAATCCATACATCCATTCATTGTGTC
Organism: Nesogale talazaci; assembly: GCA_004026705.1. Lineage (NCBI taxonomy): Eukaryota > Metazoa > Chordata > Mammalia > Afrosoricida > Tenrecidae > Nesogale > Nesogale talazaci. Next base: position 93,336 of record PVJH01004099.1, on the reverse strand, counting down.
AAACACATTTGTTGCCCTTAACATTCTCAAAACATTTGCTTTCTACTTGAGCCCTTGGTATCAGCTCCTTATTTTTCCCCTCCCTTCCCTCATTTCCCCTTCCCTTACGAACCCTTGATAATTTATAAATTATCATTATTTTGTCATGTCTTACACTGTCCAATATCTCCCTTCACCCACTTTTCTGTTGTTCATCCCCTGGGGTGGAGGTTATTTGGAGATCCTTGTAATTGGTTCCTCCTTTCTACCCCACCTTCCCTCCACTCTCCCGTTATCACTACTGGTCCTGAAGGGATCATCTGTCCTGGATTCCCTGTGTTTCCAGTTCCTGTCTGTACCAGTGTACCTCCTCTGGTCTAGTCCAATTTGTAAGGTAGAATTGGAATAATGTAAGGGGGAGGAAGCACCAAAGAACTAGAGCAAAGTTGTATGTTTCATTGTTGCTACACTGTACCCTGACTGGCTCATCTCCTCCCCGTGACCCTTCTATAAGGGGATGTCCAGTTGCAATGGCGAGACTTTATTAATATTGCTGTTTGATGAGTTTGGGATTGTGTGCATTCCATTTGAGGACATAGAAATGTAGTGATCTCAGCATTTGAGATCAGAATTGATTGAATATAAGCGGTACATTTTGTTGTTGGTTTGTCACCTCCCCTCACCAGGATCACGATAAAGTTCAGCTTATATTGAGCCCCCATTGTTAAAGCTTTCATGATCTAAACTGTGGGACAGCTCAGTTTACCTTATGTCACTGCTATTCTCAACCTAAACACAACATTCTGCAATTCCTGTTCTGTTTTGTCTTGTTGGTTTTGGCCAGTCGTTTTAGCTTATTGAAATCTCTTTTAATACTGAGTTCTAACCTCTGTGAGTTAGCTATTTTCTAGGCTTGAGAAATTCACTGGTTTGATAGACTTTCTGTGTATAGTCTTATCCGTGTTGAAAGGTGTTGACACATAGCCCATCCACGTCCTTTCCTGGGGTTGTTTCTGCTGCCCCAGATCTAAGACAAGGCTCTTTGCATTTTCTGTCACTTCTCTATCCATGTTTCTCTTCTCACAAAGCATGTGTAGTGTGGATGACGGATGGTTGGTTTGCTGGTGGGGTCGCCAGCACCACCACCAGGGTGGTATCCATTCTGGTTGGAAGAAGAGACAACTTGCTGCATAGTTGGTCTTTAGAGGTGTTGACTCTAGTTAGAGGGCAAATAGACTATGACCTGCTTAGGGAGAGTATGGAAGAATTGAAACTTGGCGAAGTCTCATGGGAGGATAAAGCACAATGACACAGGGTCTGGAAACTGTGTGTGGATTTTGGTGACAGACACACGATCAGGATTAGGTGATAAAGTGATGGCACTGAGGATCTGTCAGTAAGGGTTGAGGAGTGGCAGGGTCACAGTCCAAGTCTGGGAGGCCAAATTTAGCAAACACAAATACACGATGCCCTGTTAAATTTGAATTCCAGACAAATGATGGATTTACTTGTTAACACTATGTGCCAAGTCACTCAGGGCACATATTTATGCTAAAAATGGTGTTATCTGATACTCAGTTTAACCAAACATCTATACTTGATTTAGCCACTCTGGCCTAAGGAGAACTGGAGAATCGTGTGCAGCCGAATCCTTCATCTTTCAACAGAGATCATAATTTGACCCATACCAGGATTCTTGTAAGGATTAAAATAAAATGTATTGGCACTGCAGTGAATTACTTGCTGTAACCCTCCTAGCTTTATAACTCCCACCAAACTATGTTTTCCTGGGTAACTGAAAGTAGGGGAAAATATCGATAGCATTATGATCCAGTTTTGAGTGATTACGAACAGGTTTCGTTGTGATTGTACATATTTGGAACTCTAATGAAGTGACAGGAAACTTTTTTCCCCTGGTGGCATGGTCAGGTCAGCGTTGTAATGCGAGCTGTAGAATTGGTAGGTCAAGCCACCCCTCGGAGAAAGATGGAACCCCTGTGTACAGCTGAATGAAGCACCACCTGGTCCTGCACCATTTGTTCTGGGTTTGAGTCCATCGTTGCAACCCTCATGTCATTTCATCTTGTTGAGGGGCTTCCTCATTTTTGCTGCCCCTTGACTTAACCCAAGTGCCGTGTCCTTTTTCCAGGGACTGGCCTCAGACAACATGTCCAAAGATGAACTCTCATCTTCCTTTGCTCTAAGGAGCATCTGGTTATACTAGACCAAGGCAGATTTATTTATTTATTTTTTTTTTGACAATCCTTGGGACTTTCAATGTGGAACTGGTTAATTTTGCCATCTCAGTCGCTATAAAGTGAGTTTTCTCAGAAGCTAATAAGGGATGTCCTTGGCATAAAAAAACAAAAAAAACAAGAGCCGGGGTTGGGGGAGGAGAGAGAGAGAGATACAGATAGACAGACAGACAGACAGACCCAGGAGTAAAGTGCGACCTTTGGACCCCAAGATTACCTGTGTGCTGATCCTCCTTGATCTAGGAGACCCAACTGTGACATTCAGAAGTAAGGGAAGCAGAACCAAGAGCACAAGACAGAGTACAGGTGTCCTGGTCTCTAGAATGAGTGAGAAAACCAAGGGTCTTCGGGGAGGGCACTTGTTTGCACGGTGGAGTCTTTCTACATATTTAATTGAAGAAGCTGGGTGTGCTGACCCACAGAGCTAGAGCTGAGCACTATTGACTGAAGATTATCACTGGCTGAGTGTAGTACCCTTTGGGCATTTATTGGAAGTGCTAGAGGAGCATTTATAGCATTTATAGGCCAAGAGATGCCTGGTTGAGAAGCCAGAGACCAGAGAGAGGCCTGCCTATGAGAATGGTTGAGAAGAGGTGCTCTTGACCAGAAGAACTGTATCCTGAGCACTCCTGATCCTGAATTATATGGTACCCTGTTAATTTCCCTAGTAAATCCCTTTATTGTTGAGTATTGGCTCTTGAGTGCTGTGTGACCTTTGCATCAGTTTGTCAAAGCCAGCAGAGAGATAGAGAGTGCTGTGGAAAGGATGGTTTGTATCAGAATTGGTAAAGGAAGAAAGAAGGTGGAGGTGTGCTTGACCTCTCTCTCATAAGGAGTCAGCCTTGGGTTGATGATGAGTTTAATTTTCTCCCCCTCTCATGAAGTCAAAGGCGGTCAGATGCCATCCACACGTCACTCTTATGGCATACGATAGAAAAAAGATAGAGTTTTCCATTGAATACTATTAAGGCCCTCTTCGAATCTGAGTTAGTAGAATATTTCACTCTCTGGGTGATGTGGCATGGTGATTCTGTGTGAGTAATGCAATACATGTGGATGCATTTTTGGCATTGACAGCCAAGAATCTCAGAGCCAATGCCATGTTTAACTACAGAGAGATGCCCTAGCTTAGCTTTGTCTGCACACTCATTTCTTGTCCTTAATATATCTCTCCTTGTCACAAGTCCACCCTTTTGTCCACTGCTTTTTTATTATAATCCCTTTAAAGGCCTATTTTGAAACAGGAGAGGTATGAACCAGATTCAAATGGGTGTTTGGGCTGGGAAAGCAGTAGTTAAGTCTCTTAGTCCTTCTGCTTGAGATGAACTGAATTCTCAGTCACAAAAGCCGACCCAGAGAGGGAGAACTGACCATTGAGGACATTGGACATTTTACTTTTCCTCTTATTATTTACTTGGACAAAAATACTCAAAACTCATATAGTTTTGGCATTTAGTCTAACTGTTGACACACAAGAAAAATATAACCACATGTTTACACAAAGACCTAGACACAAATACTTGTAACAGCTTTATTCAAAATAGCCCCTAGCTGAAAGCAAGTCACTGGTGAGTGGATAAAAGCGTTACACCCATAAAGTGGAATGCCATCCAGAGATAAGAAGGAATGAGCTACAGATAACATGCAATAACAGGGATGCATGCCAAAAGCACTCCACTGAGCAAAAGAATCCTGACATAAAGCAGTACCTTGTATGATGCTGTCCAGATGACATTTTAGGAAAGACACAACTGTAAAGATAGGAAGTGCTAGTTGCTGCCCGAGGGTCTGATGCAGAGAAAGTAAGTGAGGACAGGCAGTGTTCTCTGCCTGGTTGGGATAGAGGCTACATGACTCCTAGAACTTCACTCCTAACAATGATGTTGAGAAGTAAAGAGGCAGATATCTAATTTCCTCACGACTTCACACTGTGGAAGGAGAATCCCCATCATAAGCATCAGTTCCACAAAGCTGGTTCCTATGAGGCAGAGGCCAGATATGCCATTACCTCCTCCTTCCTTTATCAATTCCGACCAATTGTCTCTCTTCACAGCACTCTCTACTCCTCAGTCGGATTCAATAATCTGTTGCAAGGGTGGCAGCGAGCCCAGATAATACAATGATGGGGTTGATTGGGGAAATCAACAGGTTACAGTTCAGGATCTGAAATGTTCAGGATACAGTTCTTTCATCAGGACCCCGTCTTCCCTGCCTTTTTTTTCCTGACAGACCTCTTTTGGTACCTTGGCCTCCGACCTGCCATCTGCCCTTTTTGAGCAATGTTACAAAGCTCTTTTAGCACGGCTGATAAATGAATCAAGGGCTTTTCACTCTAGTATAAGGTTTGGCCTGAAGGTCCTTGGCTTTACCTGACGACCCAGGAGGCATTGGCTCTCAACTTAAGGGTCATGACCCCTTTGGAGGTCAAACAGTCCTTTAACAGTAGTGAAAGTACAGTTATGGAGTAGCAACAAAAATAATGTTATGGTTGGAGGTCATCACCCCATGAGAAACTGTGTGAAAGGGTTGCAGCATGAGGAAGGTTGAGAACCACTGAGCTCCAGGCACCCCCTGTGTAAGCCAGCCTACTGTCAGAAGGCCTGCAGTCTGACTGGCCTGTGGACTAGGAAGGCCATAGGCTCCGGCTCCTGGCTTTGCTGTGCTGCTTCTCTGCCATTTCCCCAGCATCACGCTTTTCTTGGAATCAAGGAGATTCAAGGAGCAGGGATTTAGGGCCCGGCAATCAGACTGCACGTCATCCTTGATTGTACTAAGACCCCTTTTCTACCTCTGCAATGCAGACAGAATTGACCGATACCCTCATTAGGGTCTCAGGTTTGGACAATCACAGTGAACCCTGTTAGTCATCACTCACAATGGAATCTTCTCCTGCCGTCTGTCATTCAGCTCCATGAGGAAAAAGTCGTTTGATGGGAGTTCCAAAAACTATGCAAAGAGAGTCATATCAAGCAATGCACTAAACCACCGAGGGTGCCTTATTGCTTAAATATATGAATTAAAGTTCTATAAAGCTGAGTAAAAATAAACTCATTTGAGTCAGACACCAAAGAAACTAATCTGTTCCTTGATTCTGTTTCTTAAAGCGTATTTTCTTTTATTAAGAAAAATCATTGTATTGGCGGCTTGTACAGCTCTTATCATAATCCCTACATCCATCCATTGTGTGTCAAGCACATTTGTACATTTGTTGCCCTCATCATTCTCAAAACATGTGCTTCCATTTTTTTCTTTCCCTCCCTGGCCTCCCTTCCTCATGAACCCTTGGTAATTTATCTATCATTATTATTTTGTCATATCTTACACTGCCCGAAGTCTTCCTTTGCCCGGCCCTAAAGTGTACTTCCAAGACCTCATGAAAGGTGTTGCAAACCCAAGCCATGTTATTTTCAGTCACCTCATATGAATGTGAAAGTTGGACATTGCATAAGGCAAAGTCGATACATTTGAATTGCGGTGCTGGCAAAGAATACAGAAAGTCCTTTGGACTGCCAAAAGAACAGAGTCGCCCTGGAAGAAGTACAGCCAGAAGGTTCCTTTGAAGGCAGGATGGCTAGACGTTGTCTCCTTTGTGTCGAACACCAGTCTCTGCAGAGGAACCGATGTCTTCGGTGAGACCGGTAGAAAAGCAGGGAAAAACGAATGCCGCGCAAGGAGAAGGCGCGGGTGCAATTGAAGGGATGTTGCCAGGTGGGGGTGGGGGAGGCTTCCCGGTGTCGTACTCAAAGGGCCTGGTCGCTGTGATGGGGAACCAACCTGATGGTCCCTGATAACAGCCCACAGTCCTGAAAGGTACTTCATGTACAAGGCGTTTTCTTAGACAATAAGCTGCACCCTGGGAGTGACATTGCCCAATATTATATAATCAGTTCTGTGAGGGTCTACAGTTAGAAAAAAATCTATGTGGCGACACTTATGATAAGATAGTGACGACAACCAGCCTCTTCCCCATAGCAGTGTGCGATAACGGGCACCTGCTTCCACCCACAGGCACCCCTCGTCTTACTGCACTTTGCTTTCTTGGGCTTCACAAATGATGTTTTGCTGCTGTTTATTTTAATTGAAGGTTTGCGGCAACCCTCCACTGAGCCATTCTATCTACTCCATTTCTCAGGGAAGCCCTAGAGGACAGGCTCGGAAGGCTCCTGGAGGTTTCTGAAACCACAATGCTCTGTGGGAGTAGAAAGTTGCATTTTTCTCCTGTGGAGCAGCTGGTGGCTTTGAACTGCGAACCTTGCAGTTACCAGCCCAACAGGTCACCGCTGTGCCCCCCAGGGCTCCCTTTGATGTACACTAGAAAATGAAGACCTTTGTGGGGCTCCTTTTACTGCAGGATATGCTTTATTGTGGTAGTCTGCACGATCTCCGGGGTATGCCTGTATTGAATTGATTTGTCAAAAACAAAAGGTTTAGCTCCAGGAGTCAGAAGAGAATAGCAAGGGAAAATTAGAAGGCAGGTCACAGGTACCCACAGGCATTTGAAATGGGCTGTAGGCCTGGGGTTGTGGACAGCGATTTTTATGCCTAAGGAGGAGAAAAGTTGTCATGCTGGCCCATGCAACAATGAGAGCTGCGAGACAGCCACTGCTGTACAAGGCCAGCCTCTACAGGATTCTCCCTCAGGAAAGATGGGATGGGGTCAGTAGCCCCGTGGGCCTGTGGAAGCACCGAGGAGCCTACCTAAGGCTAATGGTGGACAAAAGTATCTCCCAAGATATCAACATGCCAGGCCTGCACCATGAGCTATAGGATCTGAACTCACACTACCTGCGTTTGTGGGAATCAAAGACGAAAAGTCAGCCTAAAATCGGAACCTCCAAGAGCCCCAGCAGAAATGAACGCAAAACTCCTCCGTCAGGACACGTTCATGGCTGAGAGCACACACAAGTAAGTGCCCAGGAAGATGACAATGGTGAAAATGGACTCGCAGTAAAAACAGAAGCAAACCCCCCCCAAACTTGAATAGATACCATGATGGAGAAAAGGCAGTGGCCATTAGCTCAAGACCTGGGTATTCTGGAAGAGGAGTCCCACAAGGAGAGAAAAGACAGAATGGGAAAGGAGGGGCTTGTCAGAGGACCAAGGGCTGGGAATTTTCCAGAACTGATAAAAGAATCGCCAGACTGCAGAAGCATGTCAATTTCAGAGTCCTGGAAGACAAACCCCTCACCAAGTGTATGCTGCAGTGAGACTGAAGACCAGGAGCAGGAAATCCTCAGAGCATCCATCAAGGAAAGTAGAATGATTCACAAAGGAACCACTCAAGCGACGGCCAACTTCACACTGGCAAAAGCAGATACCATATGGGATGTTTCCAAAGCACCGAGGAAGAAGAACTGTCTGCTTAGAATGCTCTACCAAGATAAAGAATTGTTCCAAAGTAAGACATTCTTGGACAAAAATCTTAAAATATGGTCATCACAGACTTTCAGAAAAATAATGACTGGAATTCAAAAAAAGTTAAAAAAAGCAATAGTTGGAAGAATGGGAATACACATGAGTAAGTCCAGACAGTCATGGAATGTAAATTATAACGATAGAATATGGAATATGTGGTTTTGTGATACAAGAAATGAAAGCCAAACCAAACTCACTGCCATCAAGTCACTACTGACCCATCGTGATGCCACAGGGTAAGCCAGAACTGCACTGTGAGTTCCCGAGACTATGACTTTTTACAGGAGTAGAAAGTCCAATATTTCTCCCAAAATATGTATTTTAAAATGGTACTAAAGTAGTAGACTCTGATAACATGTAGAATGTCAAGATGAAGATTAAAATATCCAGAAACTCCTATATTGCTTGAGTGGTGGATAATGGTTTCCACCTTTAGCCCTCGGCCAAGCATGACTGTTCACATTTCTGGGTAACCGCAGAAAAGAACAAGAATGAAAAATAAGAAGGTGAGTCAAAAAGTATCGCTACTAGGAGTCCAGTTCATAACATGGACATGGACAAATTACTCCAAACAAAAACATGTGTAAATGCATTTCTGATGGCCACAGACAAATGCTCTCAGCAATATAGTATCTTAGCCTTCAGAACAAACATCCAATCAAAACAGTGGCTTGCTAGGGGATTTGCTGGGTGGTCTTCGATTCCAGGCAAAGAGGTCACAGTGACTTGAGTTTGGGGATGCCCAGGAGTAGGTGTGATAGATTTCCTCAAGATGACCACAGAGGCTTCCTGAAAGAAGTTTTAAGTGTGGAAAACTGTATCGATGAGAAAAAGACCAAGAAAATTTCGCCAAAATATTTTTTCCCCCGTGTCCACATTGCACCTACTCACTCTGAAAGGGCAGCAAGAACTTGCCTATGAAGATCTCACTGGAAAACTGGTGGTGTGATGTGGTGTCAACTGAGGAGGGTGCACTTCTATGCGGGATAGGGTTTGAGAGATGGAACACCAGCTTCAGAAGTGCACAGACCTACATGGAGGATATGTCAGAAAACAATACAATAACATTTTGACATTTTTTGTTTAATATTTTTTTTTGCACAAGATCAAAAAGTTAAAAGTGTAGAAAAAGAGACAGCAAGTAGCCATAAGTCAGATAAAGCAGATAAATGCAATCCCCCACACATGCCAAAACAGATATTTATATCAGAGGCAAAGACTCTCACTAGCTATAAAGAAGGGGTCCTGGTTATGTTCCATTTGTCTTTTAGCAAATCCGAAGAATACATACCAAGAAAACATTAGCTTTTGTTAAAATCTGATGGGTGCCTATGTGTTTGTTATTCATCTGTGTACTTCTCTGTGTGTTTAAATATTGCATATTAAAATTTCTTCTCTCTTCTGACCAAATTCCTAAATTAATTTGTCCACATAATCCTTTCTTTCTACAACGTTCTTTTAAAGATTTCCTGTGAATCTTCTGGAAATACTGGTATCACGTCCCCTAGGACTCAGTGTTTAAATGCTGGGTTAGACAAAGCTCATATCAGACACACAATTGGACTTCCTTTATTTTTGAGAAACATAGTGGGATGTCTTTTAGAATAGGTCCAAGTTGAGAAATAAAAAGAGAAATGTACAGTAGAAAACTTAGATAATACTTAATTATCTTTTTTCTTCAGGATGAAATGTAGGTGAGCAAACTATATTAGTTACAACTTTAGAATATCTACTCTTTTAGAATATCAGTATTTTAGACATCAGAAACACTGCATTTAAAACAAGGGGGGCTTTGGGGAAAAGGAGCCCAGATTTGGGTATACAGAACAAGATAATGGTTAGGAGTAGTCCAGATGTGTTGTGTCAATATTTAAAAGTTAAAATGATTAGGTTTATGAAGAACATGAAACTTAAGCTTATATAGAATGAGAAGACTGTTGAACTGTTAAGTGCTTTGCTGCTATTTGTATCTTTGGATTTGTATTTTTAATGGAGTGTGGTTAAATTTTCTGTTAAATATTTAGAAGTATAAGTGTAGTTATATATATTTTTGACAGTAGATGCCATGCAAAAGAATGGTTTGTTTAACTAAGGAAAAGAAAACGTGTGACCTTTTCCTGGTCACAGTTCCATTTTGCTTTTATGTGACGAGGATGACTTTATTAAACAAGTGGTTTACTTTTGAACGAATTTTTGCATTCAAATAAAGGAGTGCAGGATTTGGGCCTGAATATCCGCTAGGGAAATTAATGAGCAAATGGGAATGGAATCATTAGTACATGCTGTTGTTTATGATAGGGGAAAATTCAATTATTACCCTTTTGGGTTTTCGGAAAAATGCTTAAAATAGTTTATATAATGAGGGTTGAGTTTTCTGCTGAGATGTTTTACAAATAAACAGGCTCATTCTATTCTAGGCTGAATTTTAGTTAGCCAGGAAGAATCTCCTGTTATAGGATGGGTAAGGTTTCTGTGGGAATAGTAGGGGGAGAAGAATCTGACACTCAAATGGATTGCGAATCTCAGCTGTGGACCACTGTGTTACCTTGGGCATGTCATTAGTTATTCTGACCTTCCCTTTTCTGAATCGTGTAAAGGGAATAAAGTTGATGTGAGGATGAATTAAAGTTGATTAAAGTGATAATACGTGTGAATGAGCCTACCAGCACCAATCATGTCATGGAGAGTCAGTGTAGCATGGACAGGAGAGATTTATTCTGCAGCATTAAAAAACTCTTACATCCAAGCTGCCCACCAGGATCCTAAATTAGTGTCCACAGTGAGTGTTTAAGTGCATTCACATTCCATCCGGACTCTATTTTTAATCTCTGAGAATTGTGAAATCTGATCACTTTGAGGGAAATCTAGTGTCATCAGAAGGATCTTTGGGGGAATGTTTACTTCTGTTCTTGAATTTGGTTTTATTTGTTCTGATGAAGCTAATATTTCAGGACGTGGGTGGCCCTTGGAACAGGGTGGGTATAAGAAAAGAGCTAAGGTAGTAAGGTGAAGAAATTGCATGGGAGCCAAGGGATATGCAGATACTTAGATCTAGCAGATTAAGTTCCAGAAGAACCACTAAGCCGGGCCTGTTATTGTTAAATTCTGCTGAACTGCTAAATTTTAGGTTAGTAACCAGGAACTTAAGAGTTGATCCATCAGGATTTCTCCATAGGACTTGGCAAGCTATTTAATATCACTCTAGCAGTATATTTTGAAAACCATGGTTTCACATTGATCCTCTAAAGTACAGTCTGACACCCAGTGTTAATTGTATTTTTCCTTTTTATCGGTACTTATCTCCTCCTAGATTAAGAAAACTGACCAAACACCAAGCAAGTAGAGGGAACAGAGGCTCAGAACAATAGTCTGGGGTTGGTCACTTGCTATAATGTGACTGGAAGTCACTTGCTATAATGTGATCTATAAAGACACAACTCTACATCCCACGTTAGTGAGTCATGATGGGAATCTTAGAAACTCGTGAGCAGCACCTCAGGGACAACCCAGGGCCTCTCGTCCTCTAGAGCAAAGGTGAGTGAAGAAAATCAAAGAGGCATGGAAACAATTAGTGCAAAAGACTAGTGGACCAGGAAAACCTCAGTTTTTACAGCTCTGAGGCCAAAGAATTAGTTCTTATTTAACAAAGACTGCCCGTGGTGAAAGGGATCACATTAGACAGTCCTAGAAAGAACAGCAGAAAAGATGGAACAAACTCAAAAGGTTGCGAAAGGCCAGGCTTATTGGTTGCAGAGAGACTGTGGAGGACTGTGGAGGACTTGAGTCGGTGGACCTTAGACACTCTTCAGACCTAGAACAGAATTCATTCCTGTGGCCCCACCTTCAGCCAAACAACAGACAGCCCTGGAAGGCCAACCCTGACACCAGGGAAGCACACACTCTTCAGAACAAGCAACCCTAGGAGATCCAAAGGGCAGCATCTGCTCAGGAAGAAAGCTCAGGAGAGAAGAAAGGATAGGGAAGAAGGGATGAATGGAAACGGGAAATCAGGGAGGAAGTGGGATAAGGGATGTTTCATTGCGGGGATTGCAATCAATGTGATGAAATTAAAAGTGCTTGAATACCAATTCCTTATATGGGTTTTAATTTATTTTATCAATAGTCTTCTAAATACCACGCTCTCATTGGTAGCACCACCTCTCCTTTGTGGCCTCTGCCATTTGCCCAAACTCTTTTTGCACATTTAGTTACCTTCTTCACTCCATTAATGCTCCACAGCACCCCATTAGTGCATCTGCCTTCTCCCCAAAGGAGTTCCACTTCCTTGGCCAGACCATCCTCCTGTGTGCTTGGACTCCATTCTCCATGCCAGAACAATCTCCACACCCTGTCGGAGCTCTGACATTCTAGGACATGAGCTTCCCTTTCGACTTCTCTACCACCGGAGCTCTGAGGTCTGTACTACAGTTCAGACCTCCTATGTGGATATGCTCTTCACCTTGCTCTGGGTCTGACACTTGCCACTGAGATGTTTTCCAGCCTCTAGGCAGATGCTCAGTGTGCTCAGCCTCACTTACTGGTTTGAGGGAAAGGAAACGAGCCAGGTTCTTTTCTTCCCGCTCCTGCTCCTGCTCCCGCTTTCCAGTACTCAGCCTTCTTTACTCACCTGTGTTTCTCTTGCCATCCAACATTCTTCACACGCACAATTCAGTGACATTAAATGTGTTCATCCTTTTGTGCAACCTTGACCATTGTTTTTTCACTGCCTTTAGAAGAAGCCGAGTGTCCCCCACACTCTGAGCCCTTCTTTCCTTCTCCCTCCTGTTTGCCCCTGGTAATCACCCAAGAGGTGTATGCACGTGCCTAGTCTAGGAATTTCATAAACCCTATATAGTCATGTATAGTCTGAGTTTTTAGCACATTTTTAATGCAGTTTTTGTGGTAAAATGAGGTGCCTTGGCTGATATTCGGGTTGGTCTATTCTTGAGTATATACGGTAAGTGAGATCATGTAATTTACGGTATATACGGTAAGTGAGATCTTGTCATTTATGACAAGACTTAGACTTACTTCACTTAGTATGATGTTTTTAAAGTCCATCCATGCTGTAGCCTGTATCAGGACTTCATTTTACTTTCTCTGCTTTTCTTTTGTCCCTAACAATACAGAGACAATTGTACTTGCAGGCCTGGGGACCTTAAGATGCTCTCTTCAGTGACGTTTTGATCCCTTCAGTAATCAAGCCTTTGTGTTGGTCTGAAACGGGAGTTTATCTCTTCCGATGACCATTCCCCCTCTCCCTCAAGTCAGAGTCCCCTCTGAAACACCCCGGCGTGATACAGGCTCTATTATATTATGTAGAATGAGCCAGATGGAACTCTGGTTTTTATTATAATTTATCTGTCATCAAGAAAAAAAACCATCCACTCACCTTTCCCACTTTTCTAATAGTGTACACTAATGGGCACCCCTCTTCAGTCACTGGATTAAGTTAACTTAATGAAAATCAGCCATCCAACGAGTGTTTCACTCATTTCCCGCCTGCCTTTTCTCGTTTTACAAGGCTTGGGGAATATAGACATTTCAATCCAATGGGAGTCCCTTCAGTTTTGTTGAGAAACTTTCACTGTTAGTCCTTACAGAATGATCTCCCCAGCACACATGCCAAAGTGTTTTGTAAACCAAGTGTTACACCATCGCTGGGGAGAGATTGCTGTTATTGTATGATGGTGTCCACTCCTGGTTCGGTGATGTGTAGATGGTGTCTATTGATACTGTGATTTTGTTTCCTCTGGGTTTGTTTTGTTTGGGTTTCTACTGTGCTTTCAGCAAGGGCTCCCACATGGAACAGATTGTTACACAGACCATCTAACACATCGGTCGGGGTTGCTGGTGTTCCTGGAGAATAGATTTTGTTCTCACCAGGGACATCATAGATTCTTTTCTGTCAGAATTGACTTGTTTGAGAGAGAAATATATAAAACCTCAGAACCATAACGTCTTTGTGCTCGAAGGGAATTAAAGCTGATATCATCGAATCACCTCTCCCCAAGTAAGAGCTCCCTTATTTACACACCCAAGGTTCTGTGATCAGTCATCAGAAGCACTCTGTCGCTCGTCGCTTGTGTGGAACACATGATGGGTCTTCAAAGAGTTTATTGGGAAATGGAATGAAAAGAATGGAATAGATTTATGAGTTTGGGGGCCTCCTGTGAGGACCATTCTAATGCCACAGGGTGAGAGAAGAGATTTAACTTCCATTATGAGCACGGTTGGCACAGGAGCCAGGTGGTGCTTCTTTCTGCTGTACAGAGAGAGGGCAGCAGTCAGTTGGGGTTGATTTGATGGCACCTCACAGAACCAACGTGAATGTTGTTAAGTCTTTGCTTAGGAGGCTGGCTTGTCATAGATGGAGTGGAAAACTCACCGCCAGCGAGGAGATGGTGACTTACAGCAACCCTGTGACTCTTTACAGGAGGGGAAGGCTTGTCTTTCTTTGGAGGATCGAGCCGTGGTTTCAAACTGCTCACCTTGGGGTGAACAACACAACGTGTAATCCATCACTGTGCCACCAGGGCTTCTGCTCAGGGATCACAAAATCTGAGGATCATCGTCATTAACCTAGAGGTCTTTTCTTAAATCTGAAATCTGTGGCTGATAGCTGCCCGTGGCCCTAGTCCAACATGCAAAGTCAAAATGAAAACATCCCTGGTGTGCCTGGTGCATCTACTTATCTCCCATATTCCATAATCTCTTCCTCCTAATGACGGTATAACTAACAGCCCGTCACCGTCACCATTCCGGGAAGCATCCCTGGCTTTTTCTAAGACTACCATTCTTGTCCAGGGGAGTCGCGAGGAGTGGGGAGTGGACACGGAGCTGGAGCAGTCTCAGTTGGCTCTCTGACCCACCTAGCCAAGTCGTGGATGAGCTCTTCTTGCCTTTCTTCACCTGAGATGTATGCCAGCAGGACCTATTTTGACTCCATTAAAATAGAGTGGACTTCTTAGCTACTTCTTTACCTTTTGTGTTCTCCCACTGAAGTCCTCGAGTGTTACAAATGGCCAGCGAGCACTGTTGCTGGCTCAATGATTGAAGGCCTGAGCCCAGATACACCTTAGAAGAAAGGCCTGGTGATCCCCTCCCCCAAAACATAACACTGAAACCCCCCTTGAGGTCCAGTTCTCCTCTGACACACGTGGAGTCGGCATGAGTCAAATTCATCTTGACCACAGTTGGTTCACTGTTCTCCCTCACCAGGGGCATTTTTCCCTTGTCCTCTTTGCACAGCCCCTGTTTCTCTGATCAAACCCCACTGCGATCACGTTGATCCCGAGCGTGACACTAGAACAGGGGAGAAGTGCTCTGGCTGCTTTGTGAGTCTGTGAATCTGTACAGGAGTAGACAGCCTGATCTCTCTTCTGCCGAATAGATGGAAGGTTTAAACAGTCCAATGCTTGCGTCAATGCACCATCAGCAACCATTCTCTCTAGCCAAGTGACCTTTGATTCCATTTGCTGAGCTCCTCCTTTGCTTCTGGAGCACCAGATGCGCTGCCTTCATCGGCAGAGCCACATTCTCCCAGGCACAGAGTGTGTATGGGCAGATAGTGAATAGGAACAAGCACCTGCATCCTTCTGAATCATTCATACACTTTCAGCAGTATATAATTTTTTTAAAAAACCATGCAACACCCCCCCCCCCCATTTTTTTTAACTTTGTTTTTCTGGGTCACACCTCTTCATAGGTCTGGAGCAGAATGTCTTGGATAGGAGAGCGCCGTAATAATGCTCTATGGAATAGAATTTGGACTTCACCTTCTCCTGCCTGATATTCTTCCCAGGTTGCCATGTTGGCAACAGCCCACTCTCCACATGGGATTGTTTCCTAGTTTTTCCAAGTACAAATTCATATGAGTGTTTTCAATTTCTCTCTATGGATAGTGCATAACAATGACCCAATTTCCTAGGAGAAAGTCTGCACGTGTGATAATTGCAGTTGATTTTGCAACAGCTTATTTCACACAGAATCCAGAAACACCTGCCTTTTCAGTGTGTCTGGGCAATGTTCTATGGAACTAATGAGATGTAATTTAACTGTAAGTGTTAAATGAGCCAGCTAATAACTTAGTAACTCACCTCCTATTGGAAAAGGTATTATAGTCTTTTTCTTATAACTCCTTTCTTCTCCTCCATGGAGGTGGTTTTTCTTCCAGAAAAAAATCTGTTTCCACATTTAACATCTCATGATGGGCAGAATCCAGTGGAATTTAGTTTTTTTTTGTTATTATTAAAAATATCATAATTTTACCCCCCAAAAATTCACACATAGAATGCATTGTGTTTCATTAGCCACCCCCTCCCCCATGAGAGTTGCACAAAAGTGCTAGGTTATTTTTTGTTTTTACATGTTGCTATTAAAAAACAGTGTAGCACAAATCTCTGGGGGCTGGGAGAGCATGTTAGCGAAAACACTAAACAAAAAACTGCATAGCATTTGTGGGTATAGCTGGGGAGGTTGAGGGGAAATCATGATGTGGAGGTTGGGGAAAGAGCTAAACGCTGAAGACAAAACTAAAGAAAATGTTCTAAAACTAATTGTGGTAATTATTGTACAATATTTCCTGATGTGATTGAACTATTAAATTGTAAGATGTGGATTATAAACCAATAAAACTAATAAAAACCATGTTCAACAATCATGGTATAGCTAGCTGTCTTCCACTTTCTCAGACACCCTGTATTTTTTGACTTAAGTCCTTATTTGGAATAATCTTATGTTATTACCATACAATGCATCTATAAAGACGAATAGTTTTCAGGCCACCTGGTCTACCATTGTAATTTTCCAAAGTTTCTAGACAACCTCATTGGCCAACTTAACTGGTGACATATATCTTTCCTTCTGCTGTTCATATGGGCAAAAAGGGAGGGTTAAAAATGAAACTATTTCAAATATACCAAAGAATGTATTCATTACATAATGAAACCTGTGTACTCACCAATCTGTATAAAAAATAAAGCAAAACGAATCTAATCCAAGCATCTTTGAACATTTCCTGATTACATCCCTTCCCACTCTCAGAAGGAACTATTCTTTTCAAGTTAAGGTTTATCATTCCCTTACGTAGGTCACATCTCACAAAGATGTTCACGTTTGAATCACTTGAGCCCGTGAGAGTGTTATCCTTTTAGTAGTCCTTTGAAGATGTGAGTAAATTAAGGATCTTAAAATGGGGAGGTGGGTTGGGAGTTAGAAAAGATGTGAAATTTGAGCTCTTCAACCTTTCTTCACCTCCATAGAGGTGGTTTTTCTTCCAGAAAAAAAAATCTGTTTCCACATTTAACATCTCATTGATGGGCAGAATCCAGTGGGATTTAGGTTGCAAGGGGGTGCACAATCAAGAAATTCTGGCAACCTCTAGAAAATAGAAACGACAAGACAGCACTCCCTAAAGCTTCCATAAGGAACACACTCTGCTGGGGTTTTGGTCTTTGTCTAGTGAGACTGGGTTTGGACTTCCGGCCCTAGAATTATCATGTGATTTGTGTTGTTTTAAGTCACTATGTTTGTGTGCACTTATAGCAATAAGAAGATAATACACATAGATTTATATATATTTTTTGCAAACTTAAAAAATAAATTCATAGATATTTCTACAATCTGCTCCCCATCCCCCATATTGATCCCAATAGTTCGAATTTCAGCTATATATTATCCCATTCTATGAGTGTATTACAGAATATGACCCATTGTCTTGTTGATATATTTTTAGGTTGTTTCCTATTTTTCCTCTGTGCAAACATGCCACACTGAATGTGAACAATTTCGCTGCACGTATACAACCATTTTCTGGGGTCTGGGTTGTAGGTGTTACTGTTAGTTCTGCCCCACAGTGACGCTACGCACAACAGAATAAAACACGAATGTTTGAGCTCCTTGCTGCAGTCACTGGGTCAAATCCATTTTGTTGTCCTTCATTTTATTCGCTGTCCCTCTACTTTACCAAGCATCCATCCTCCTCCCGGGCCTGGTGTCTCCTGATAACATGTCCAAAGTACGTGAGACAAAGTCTTGCCATTGTTGCCTATAAGAGACCTGCGCATTCTGGCCTTACTTCTTCCAACGCAAAGGATTGTTCATTTGGCAGACAGTACTTCCAATATTCTTCACCAGTACCATAACTCAAGTCCAGAGAGTCCTCTTCTGTCTTCTGAAGTCAATGTCCAACTTTCATATGCTTGCGAGGCAATTGAAAGCATCATGACTTGAATCGGGCATACTTCAGTCCTCCAAGTAATATCTTTGCTTTTCAACTCTCTATAAAGAGATCTTGGGCAGCAGATTTAACCATTGTTTGATTACTGATCTGGATTTAAGCAAGATGAGGTTGACAACTTCAATCTTTTCTTCTGGGGTCTATAAGGAGGTACAATTGCTCGAATATGATGGACATCATCTCAAATTTTACTACATTTTTTGTCAAATATTTTTGTCAAGTTTATTTCAAAGTATTCAACCAAATGACTCCTTTGTCAGTAGAGTGGCAGAATGAGAGTTCATTTTGCTTTGTCTTTGTTCATACTTGGTCCTGTTAAATTTTTTATTTATCTATTTGAGAGATGTTTACCTTGCATTTCCATTTTGAGGGTAAGCATGGCATCAGTTGCTTATTTGACATTGCGTTTTCTCATTTCACTTGCCTATTCATATTATTTTGCATTTCATGTTGATGATCTTTTTCATATTTCTAACTGATTGATCAGCTTTCCTTAAATATTTTTGATAGTAATCTTTTATTGTTTCTATATCATAAAAATCTTTGGCTTTTTTACTGTGGTTATTGTGTCTTGCTATGTACCCAAGTTTTATCTGGATACATGCTAGACTGCTAATCACAAGGTTTACTGTCTGCTCTCACAAGTATTTATAGTCTTAAAGATATTATGTAGGGTCACTTACATGATAGACTCAACTCAAGTTATCAGTTTTAAAATTCTTATTCTCAATGATTACATTTGTAATCTCCCCCAAATTGTACTTGGTTCTTTTATACATCTTCCTGGCCCCCTTTCAACAAAATCCTCTTTTGGCCTCTTAATATTTTGATCATGATAGACTTTTATAATCACTAGGTTATGACCTTGTTAGTGAAGCTGTTGTTTGCATCTCTGTTGACTCTTGTTGCTTTTTTTTTCTCTTGTGTTTTATAATTTTTGACTGAGTGCTAATTTTGCAGAGGATCACTAAGAATCCTGTAAGGTAGATTTAATGATGGGTTACTCTGAGAGACTAGTACTTGTTAGGCTTGGTAGAGTTGGTTCCAGCTCTTAGCAACCCTGTGTACAATAGAAGGTACAGTTCCTGGTCTTGTACCCGCCTCACAATTGTTATATTTGGTCCTGTTATTGCAGGCACTATGACATTTCATCTCCTTGAGGGTCTCCCTCTTTTCTCCTCTTCTATTTTACCAGGCATGATGTCCTTCTCCAGACCCT
The DNA here is from genome assembly GCA_004026705.1 of Nesogale talazaci. Classification (NCBI taxonomy): domain Eukaryota; kingdom Metazoa; phylum Chordata; class Mammalia; order Afrosoricida; family Tenrecidae; genus Nesogale; species Nesogale talazaci. Next base: position 74,228 of record PVJH01004099.1, on the reverse strand, counting down.
GGTCTCTCTTGTTTGGGGTTTTTGATGCCTGATATCTGATTCCTTTGCTTCCTATTTCTTTATGTTACTCTTGATTTTTGCTAATTTTTTAGTGCAGCTTGGACTTCTTCCTTTAGTACCATCTGTACTTGATCATGTGCTTTCTTTTTGGTCGAATTCTAGTTCTTTTGTAATTAAATGGTTGAATTTTAGGTTTTGTTTTGTTTTGATATCGTGACTCTATATTCCTTTCATCTTTTTTTTAATGCTTTCTTCATCACTCACTCTTTTACTCACATAATCTTTTAATTGTGCAACTCCAGACTTGAATTATTTCATTAATTCCTTTAGTTTAAGATTTGCTGGAGTGTGTGTCTTTAGTATTTGTTTTTCTAACTCCAGATATTTACACATTTCATTGTCATATTTTGCTTTGTCTTCTAGAGCTGCCCATTGAAATTTTCCTATTCTGATCTTTGATTTCCTCATTTCTTCCATTTGCTTTGGTTACTCTATGGTCAGAAGCAAGTTTCAGAATCTCTTCTGAAATCCACGTTTATCTTTTCCTTCTCTCCTGTCTTTAAAAATAATATTTTATTTCTTCATGTATTATACTTTTGATGAAATTCCATTGGTCATCAAGTCTTCTGTCATTAGAGTTCAGTGAGTAAAATCTATTTTGAGCTGGTCTCAAAATTCAGATTAGATTCTGACTCTTATGGACTTGTTTCAATTGTCTTTAACTTAACTTTGAACTTATATATGTACAATTGAAAGTCTGTTCCATAGTCAGTCCCGGGTTTCATTTTGTCTGCTGATCTAGAACGTCTTTACTGGCTTCACAAATGTATCCAATTTAATTTCCATGTTTTTCCAACTGAATAAGTACACATGTATTTTTGAAAGAAAGGTCTTTGCAACAAAGAAGTCCTTGGTCTTGCAAAATTCTATCATATGCTCTCCAGCTATGTTTTTATCTCCATGACCATATTTTCTAACTATTGTGCTTTCATTTTTGTTTCCCACTTTTGGGCTCCAATCTTTAATAATCACCAGTGAATCTTGATCGCATGTTTGATAAATTTCAAACTGAAGGCATTGGTAGAATTCTTCAATGTCTTCCTCTGTAGCTTTAGTGGTTGGTGCATAAGCTTGAGTGATAGTTGTAGTACTTGTTCCTTGTATGTCTATAGATATTGCCCTATCACAGACAATATTGTACTTCAAGCTAGATCCTGAAAGGTCCTTTTGACAGTCAATCTAATGCCATTTCTCTTGAAGTTTTCATTCTTGGCATAGTAAACCATATGCTTTCTGATTCAAAATGGCTAATAAGTCTATGTCCATTCACTAATGGATATTGATATTGATATTGATCTTTATGCATTCCATTTCATTTTTGATGACTTCTCATTATTTAGATTCAGACATCATACATTCCACAATCCAGTTATCAATGGATGTTTTCAGGTGTTTCTTCTCATTTTGAGTGGCGCCCTGACACTCAAACGACGAAGGTCCCGGAAACTTTCCTCCATTCACATTAGGAGAGTGTCGGCTCGCCATGGTTGTCTGAGTGCATCCAACCTGATGGGCTCGTCTGCCAGCACCATCTCCGACAATGTTCAGCTGCTATTCATAAGACTTTTAGGGTCTAGCTCCTCCAAAGTGGACAACTTAGTCCTTAGTCTGTTCTTGGTTTGGATGCTGTGCTGAAACCTGTTCTTTCTGAGTGGCCCTGCTGGTATTCGAAATACCAATGACATCGCTTCCACGATCAAAGCACACACCAGATTCCCAGATAAATGCTAGGACTGACATTGATTTCTGACACAGGCTCCAGAGTGATTGGAGATGTTTTCATATTAATATATGAAATCCAATGAACAAAAGTAGGATACTCAAATTGGATCCCAAAATTATTGACATTCAACTTCCAACCCACACAATGGCTGGTTTGGGTCACAAATTCCCTGGAGAGTGTTTGTTTTCTTTTTCAACCCAGGTTGGGTGCCTTATTCCCCGTTGTTCCCATAGATGGTTTTTTTCCTAGCTCTCTCTTTCATAGTATTAGATTTTATTCTCTCTTTGACTCACTACAACTCCCTGCTTTATACAGCGCCAATTTCTCTTGTTCTCTACAGTGGTTAAGCACCCTCAGGGAGAAAGATGTGACAGCCGGCTTCTGTAAAGATTACAACCTTGGCAACGCGCAGGGGGCAGTTCTCTGTTCGCTAGGTAGCATGAGTTGGAATCAACTCAATGTTAGCAATGGGCTTAGGAACCCACACAGTCAGTGAAAATTAAACCCATTTCTCCAGTTTCATGGGAATGCAGTGGTTAAGCACTCGGCTGCTAACTAGATGGTCACCAGCAGCTCTCATTCCCAGGCAGAGGACAGAACAGAGCACTGTATCCTAAGGTGGCTTTATAAGGCTTGGGATCCAGGAGATTTCCTTTTCTGAAAACTCAGTTAGATATTTTATAATATATACGTGTGTGTGTGTGTTGCTGCTGTTGTTGATAGATGCTGTGAACTCTGTTCTGAGTCATCCCAACCCTGTTTAACGCAGAATGAAATACTGAACTCAATGTTGTAGCCACTTTGTTCAAGCAACTCATTGATAATCCTTCTCTTTTTTACTGACCTTTTATCTTACCAAGCATGCTGTCCTTTTCAAGGGACTGGTCTCTCCTGATGATATGACCAGTGCGTGTGGGAGGAAGCCTTACCATCATTGCTTTTAAAGAGCACTCTGGTTGTACTTCTTTCTAGATTGGGTTGTCTGGTCTTTTGGAAACCCACATTGCATGTTTTTTTGTTTGTTTGTCTGTTTGTCTGTTTGTTTTTAGCAGCTCTTGTTGGTGTAGCAGGAAGCCTTGGGGGTGAAGTGGGTATGCATTGGATCTTGAATCGAAAGGTCAGCACCTGGAAAACAATCGTTGTTCCCCAGTAGAAAGACAAGGCTTTCCTGTGAAGAGCTGTAGTCTCAAAGTTCTTCCCAACGTGGTGGCCACGAGTCAGGATTTATTTGATGTCAAGGAGGTGTGTGTGTGTGTGTGTGTGTGTGTGTGTGTGTGTGTGGTGTAGTGGATTACATAGGGGACTGCTAATAACAAGATCAGCAATTTAAAACCACAAATGTACAAAATGTCTAGCCTCAGAAACCCACAGGAGGCTGTTTGACATTTCTGAAAGGGATCTGTGAGTCTGAGTTGATTGCATGGTAGGAGGTTTGATTTTTTTTTTAATACTTTGCATTGAGAGGGCTTCCAATATTCTTAGTTTACAGCTTTGTCAAAAATTGATGCAAATTTCCCCAGAAGTCCAATAACTTTAGGAAGTTCTTAATTTGTCAGCAAACAATTAATGGATGCTGTCTATATACCAGTTATATAGAATTTGTTCATTTTCTAATAGAAAATTCCATTCAGTAAACACATCAGCTAACTTTCTCATCAGAAGTATATATTCACAGGGAGGAGGTAAAAAGAGGAGCTGATACCAAAGACTCAAGTAGAAAGAGATTGTTTTGGATAAGTTGATGGCCACATATGTACGAGTGTGCTTACTACTATTGAATGGCGGATTGTTATAAGATTTGTAAGAGCCCCTCCCCAGTAAGATGGTTATTAAAAAAAATATATTCCCCAACATAGTCTTGTTATTAATTCTCTGGAGTTATATTTAAACTGTAAGGATCACATTCTACCAAAGACTTTTGAAGATAAAATTCAGTGTTTCAGATAAAATTCCTTTCTGAAGTTTAGGTGCACTGTGAGTTAAGCATTGAGCTAGCTCGCTGCCTTAAGACCGACAGTTTACACCCACCAATTGTGCCACCAGAGAAAATTGAGGCTATCTGCTCCCGTAAAGACCTAGACTCTCCAGGCTGAGCTCCAGTGGCGTAGTGGTTGTGTGCGGGACTGCAGCCCACAGGGTTGATAGTTCAAATCCAGCAGTCGCTCTCCAGGAGCAAGGCTGGGTTTCCTACTGCCACCAGGACAGTGATGCCACACACACACACACACAAAGACCTAGACTGTCCAAAACCCTATGTAAAGTTGTTCTGATTCAGAATGGACTCAATAGCTGAGGGTTGGATTGGGGTGGGGGTTGCTGCGATAGTTAAGTGTTACATTACCCACCTGAAAATGGTGCCAGAAAGCATGACATCAGAGTCCACATGTTTCACAATCTACTGTTCTTTTCTCTGTATTTAGGTTTTCCTCTACCTCAGCATAAGAGATCGGGCAACATGTAGTCAAGTTAGTCACGGCTGGATGTCAATGACACAAATAAGTGCACTGTGGAATGCTGTAAGTAGATGCCGTTTGAAGCGATTTTCTTATCCTGGTAATCAAAGGGCTCTGGTATTGTGAAGTAGTGGCTAACACCGTGGATTGTCAACCACCAGAGGAGCTGCAAGAGACCACCCCCTGCTCTGCGGGAGAATGATAAGGCTGTCTATTTCCATCAAGACGCACAGCCCCAGAAACCCCAGGAGGGCATTTCTGCTGTCCTAGAGGGCCACTATAAGCCAAAATCGACTCCACAGGAGTGGGAGAGATCTTAAAGAGAGTGGAATGTTGTAAAGGCCACGGTGGGAGGACTGCTTTCCTCCCTGCTCCTCTTTCTGTGACCGCCTGCTGCAAGTGCTTGGTTTTCCTTTTGTTTAAGCATAAGCCCAAAGGAAGAGATAAAACAATAATCATGTTATGCTAAGAAACAAAGTAGGAGCCCTGGTGGTGTCGTGGTTATGCATGGGGCTGCGATCTGCATGGTTGGCGGTTTGAGACCACCAGCAGATCCTTGAGGGAAAGACCAGAGAGTGTCTCTTTGAGTCATCATGGACTTGATGGCAGTGAAGAAATACAGTCCTCATATATTCTAAATTTAAAGAATAAGAATAAATTTAATATTATCTTTTGGATTGAAGCATAAAGTGTCATTGCACTGGGTGGTTTGAAGCCCATCCTGGGTTCATTATCAATGTGTCTTCTTCCCTTACATGGGTACAGACTGTTGCAGACCCTCAATTACAGGAAGGGCAGGTTAGAAGATGTGGTCCATGATGATCGGTTCATAGCTCATCCTTCAGAGGGGGTCTTTCCTGAGACAAGGAGGGGTGTGATTTCAGTGTACCTGGGTGATGAGGAAGGTATACACAATGGAAGAACACAAAGATTTTTGTGTGCCTTAGCAGTGTGGGCTGGCTGATATCCCTGGTAATATTTGCAGCTAAAAGGCACCGTTCTCAACCTTTCATTTCCCATTGTCTTATGAACAAAGCTATCCTTGGTGCTCTAAGTATCCTTTTAAAATTGTGCCACATTTGAAACCTAACCCAAAAAAAAGGCAGGCAAGGGAATTGAAGAGGAGAGGCAACATACAGCGGTGGAAGGAGAAATATGCCGAGCACGGAGGCTGCCTGTTCCAATTTGGTTTTCACTGCCACGTGCTCACATTTGCTTTTCTTACCTGCTGAGGCTCTGGGCACAAGTGTTGGATTTTCCTAACTTCTGCAAGGCTTCTGTCCTGTTCTTAATATTGTGCATACTCTTTCTCTTCCAGGAAATTTAGGTTCAGTTCCCCCCTTTACAGGGTTTTATTGAGGTTACCCCCAAATCTGTCACCTAAGGAAGAGGCTTGACATTTTAAACCAATGATTCGGGCCCTGGCAAAGTCAGCATCACCCAACAATTGGGAAAGACAAATTATTGGGTCTCATCCCTGTCCTAGGGGTTCAGAAACTCTGGAAGTAACATTGTGCAATCTGTGTTTTAAAAATTCTCTCCAGATAACTCTAGTTTTGAGAACTAGATGATGGTTGCTAGTGTAAGAACTATTGCCTTAAACAAACAAACAAAAGATGACTATAACACCAAAAAAAAAAATCCCCAAACTCCATCTTTGAATGAATTCTGACTCTTAGTGACCCCTTGGACAGAGGAGATCTGCCTAGACCTGCCCCTGTAGGTTTCTGAGGTGGCAGGCTCTTTTTCTTTCTCCCCCTCCAGAGTAGCAGCTGGTAACTTTGAACTGCTGACTTGCAGTGTAAAGCGAGACCCACTACACTACCAGGGCACCTCTGAGCTAAGATGGAAGCTTTAACTGACTGCAAAGCCTCTTTGAAGCACATTCTCTGCTTCCCAGTGATGCGTGGAAAGAGACTAGACCAATGCAGTCAAGAATGGGAGGGTGTTCAGAGTCAACGTGAAGATGATGACCTCTGGCTCTGGTCTTGTCAGCTCTTCTTGGTTTCTTTGTGGGAATAGTAATTCCTGAAGAAAGGCCCAGGCTAAGTACATGGTGTCATTTGTCCTTTAATCATTAGCCAGGAAGAAGGTAGGAGGTAGGAACTTTAGGCAACCATTGCAACATTGACTGATGGCATAATTGATCATATGTGTTCAGATTTAAATGCTATCCACACCAAAGGAAAGAAACTAAAGACAAGCAAAGCATTACAAAAGAACAAATTAGCTGATCTCAGCATCTGTAACATTGCTATCATAGTCAAAGCAGCCTGGTACTGGCCCAACAAGAGACACCTAGGTCAATGGAGCAGAATAGATAATCTAGAAATAAGTGTATCCACCTACAGACAAACAATTTTTGACAAAGGACCAAAACATGCCACGTGCTCTCTATAGCAAATAGTGTTGGCAAATTTGGATTTCCATTTGCAGGAGAATTTTATTCCATATGTAAAACAACCCCAACTAATTCAAGCTGGATTAAAGACTTCAATGTAAACCACAGAACTAGAAAGATCGCCAGCGAAAAAACAGGCCCCCAACTACAAAGTCAGAAGAGAGCCCCTAATACATGACATCAATGCACTATCAAATGTGATGAAAAGCAGTCACACATCAGGAGGCAGAGTAGATGACTAGAACCTTCTAAAAATTAGAAAACTCATGTGCATCATAAGAGTTCACCAAAAGAACAAACAAAAAAAAAAAAGCCAGTGACTAGTAAAAAAAAAAATTGGGAATGGCATATCAGAGAAGGGACTAAATTCTAAAACCTATAGAAAGCTTAAGCGCCTCCAAAGAAAAAGGCAAAATGAATAACCTAATTCAAGAATGGGCAGAGAACACGAACAGAGAGTTTACCAAAGAAGACATTAATGGGACCAACCCCTGTCTACCCTTGCTTCCCCTTTTCTCCCTTCCCCTCCTACCCCTGGTAACCCATCAAAGGCTTTTCCTTTGGGTATGAAAATCCTTTCTTGTCAGAATCAAAGTGGCCAATGCCCATCCATTTCAGCTGACTAATGCTGGTGGTCTTGACCTTTAGGCCGTCCATTTTACTTTTATCCTCTTTGAATTTTCTTGGATTTATTCAACATGCTGATGGTGAATGGATGTTCTGGGCATTGTGAGTCATGCCATTTCAGCAAATGCAGGTCCCCACGACTTTGCTCCCCTGTTGTCATTAAGTTTGACTCCATTTGAGGTAGCAGTTACGCCCAACCCCCTGGCCCCTTCCAGCCTCAGGGGCTTTTTAGGGCACAGTACCAGACCATGGCTCTCCCTGCTATTCCTAAGTTTCCATGGACAAGCCTTCCAGAAGTGAACTGCCTCTCCTTTCTGTCTTGTCTCAGTCTGGAAACTCTGCCGAGACCTGTCCATTACGGGGAATCATGCTGGTATTTGAATACTAGTGACATCGCTTCCAGCAACACATAAGCCACCCCAAATACGATAGACAGACAAGTGGTGGCAGTACTGGGTACTTTAGAATATTTTAAATTTGTCTCAGAAGAATAAAAAAAAAACACTTCTTTCGTATTTATTAATGCTTTTTGTTTATCTCTTCCAGATTGACTTTTCCACATTAAAACATCTGGCTATTGATAAATATGTGGTGTCCACTTTGCAAAGGTGGCGTTTGAATGTGCTGCGCTTGAATTTTCGTGGTTGTCTTCTCAAACCCAAAACGTTGAGATCTGTCAGTAAGTATATTGTATTGCATCTATCCCTCTCTCTGCCCTGTGCTCTGCTTAAACACTGACATGAACAAAAAGATGACTTCACTTACAGGTCAAGACCATATGCATGTCAATTACAGGCAATTGGAGTGATAATATGGCCAGTTCTTACTAGATGATGCATCTTGAAGTTCTTATTGCGATTAGTATATTTAGTGATATAGCAGTTTGCCACCGAAATTCTGACTATTATAGACCCCATGGGGCAAGGAAGTCCCCCCAAAAAAGGCCATTTGAAAATCTTTTGAGTTTGGAGGTAAAAGTTATGTGGTGTCTTCTGCGGCTGCTCACTCCTTTTGTGCTAGTGGAAATTGAGAGAAAGATTATTCATAGCAAAGGTAGAAAAAATTAAGAGTAATCTAAGAGTGTTACGAATCCTTGCTGAATTTTTCTTTTTTCTCTTTCCACTTGCTTCCACGTGAGGGCCCTCATGTTGAGCCATGGTGCCTTCTGGGAAGTGGGGGACAGAGGCGTGGGAACATGAGGTCATCACTTTTGTAGAAAGTATAAAAAGCACTGACGTGGAATCCCTTCTCACTCCGTGACCTTACGGGACAGAATGGGACTCACTCCCCTGCCGAGTTTCTGCGCCTGGGAGGCTGCATGGAAGGCATTCTGAGGGGAGAGTGGGCAGCACTTCGCACCCACTGTCTGGTCTGTGGGAGCAGGATATGGCCTTCTACTCCAGTTAAAATCCACAGCTTTAGAAACCACGGGGGCATTTCTACTCAATCAGATGGGGCCTCCATGAGTCATCATTAATTTGAGGACAGTGAATTTTGAGTTGAATCTTCACAGGAACAGACGGATATGTCTCTTTTTCAACATAGTGATGGTTAGGGGGATTCTAATGCCCACCTTTCCCTTACCAGTCAAGGACGCAAACAGTGCCCCCCCCTCCACAGTCCTGTAGAGAATACAGAGAAAATCAAGTCATGAAAATGTCTAAGTAAAATTCTCTTACTATTTAATGAGCAAACTGACTCCATGTTTATTATTACCTCAGGCAATGATGCTGTTCGTATCTTGGTGTATATTGTATATAGAGACAATTTATATTCATGGGGGGAGGGGCATCAAAAAGTTCATTGAACAATGGAATGAAAGTGATATATACAGAGCCTTAGTTGTGCTGTGGGTTAAGCATTGGACTGTAACTCACAATGTCAGCAGTTCAAAACTCCATGATGAAAGATGAGCTTATTTGCGCCCATAAAGAAGTATAGACCTTGAAACCCAAAGGGATGCTATGAGTGGAAATCAACTTGAAGGAAATGGATTTGGGATGAGTTTACACATGTACACACACAGAGACACAAATGAGGAAGTTTTAAATAATTTATAAATTATCATGGGTTAATGGGGGGGGGAGATGAAGAGCTGATACCAAGGGCTCAAGTAGAAAGCAAATATTTTGAGAATGATAATGGCAGCAAATGTACAAATGTGCTTGACACAATGGATGTATGTATGGATTTTGATAAGAGTTGTACAAGCCCCAATAAAATGATGTAGAAAAGAAAAAAATATGGAAAAATTCCATCATCTTTTAGTTCCATTTTCCCATAAACGTTTTGAAGTTCCCTCATATGTGTGTATAAGCTACACATCTTAGGTAGTAGAGGTTTAAGGAGGCCTAAAAATGTTTTCTTGTTTTAAGTTTTATAGTGTTTTATTGCATATATAAAATATATTATTAAATGTTCATCCAGCAGTGAAATTCTTAGTAGAAATATTTGTTATAGAAGCAATTAGCCATGGAAGCATGAGTAGACCTTTATTTTTTAAAAGACATCAGTGCATTGTTTATCTCATCTTTGTATTACTCTTGATTTTTTATTAAATATTTTTACTAAATAGTAAAGATGATCTAATAAAAGTATCTTTCATGCCAGCAACCTTAGTTGTATCAATGGTTGAATAAGGCCTCACAGGCATTTTTAGCTTTTCTGGGTTTTCTTTGTGCCAATCAAGGTCAGGTCATCTGCTGGAGGACTGAGAGTCTTACACATCGTGTGGCAAGTTGCTTGGCTGGTTGGCACATTGCAGAGATATGCTGGCTGATTCATCAGGCTGTTTGCGTGTGTCTACACAAACTTTAGAAGTGAATTCACCTCAAATATGATCTTTAAATATTTAGAAAGTAGCTAGGGGAAGGGGAGAGAAATGTTTCTCTTATTTTTTGATAGCTAGGTCTGCAGAGTAAATGCTCAAACACTTCCACAAACATTTAGCAAGAGTATACAGAGTATTTTTTAGTGTCAATCATTGTATTGTTGTCCTGTGTAGATGTGGTGGGGACTTGAAATGAAGCTCTACTCAGCCCTTTACAGTCTTTCTCCCCACACCCAATGATTGGCAAGAAAAGCAGGAACTTTGACTTCTGATTACACAATGTTGTTGTGCTTCAAGATAGGATAGCATGGGATCAAATCAGATAGTGAAATTTTTTGGGGGGGGGGGAATCACTGCCCTCTGGTGGGAGTAGGAGGCCCAGCCTTGCTGCTGCTGGATTTGAACCTCCAAGCCAATGGGTCACAGTCCCGCACTCAACCACTACGCCACGGGGACTCAGCCCCGGATAGTGAAACTTTTATGAACAGAACTAATGAAGCAATTTGCAATAATTGCAGTTTGGTAGACTGCTACCTTGAATTTTGGTATTATTCCTTATCTGGAGCACATTTGCATAGATTCAGATTGGGTTGTCACCAATTACAGTCTTCTCTCTCACCCCCCAGCCCACCTTCAACTCCACCTCCTGGAGATGGGAACGTCTGGGCGCCCAGAATGTCGGACAGGAGATTCTTGTGGGAAAACTCCTCTTTCACCCACTGGCCAGAACTAAAGCCTTTCTCAAGAACAGACACAAATCCACCCAGAGCATAAGTTAGGAGATGAAAACTTATTCAAGTTAAATATTTAACTTGAACTTATTCAAGTTTATTTAAATTATTCAAGTTAAATATTTTCCCCAAATAAGTAGACATTGGGTCAGAGCTGACTCAGGCTTAGGACTCAGGCAGGCTTATTTTACAGTATACGGCATTTACTTCAGGAAAACCAGAGAATCTTAGAACTAGTAGGAAACTTTAAACATTTATATTATCCAAACACTCAAGCAACATTGAACATGTAAGTTTAAATACATACATTGAACACTTACGTTCAAACATATCAGAATTGTCATATCTGACCACCTTGAAACCCACTGTATTTACTGAAGACTCAGAGGCAAGGTATTAGAGGAACTATCAAGGAAGAGTTTTCTAGAAGGGGAAGTGCCTAAGTGTTCATTCAACCATTAATCAATTATGGCTCCCTTAAAAAAGTACAAATTCTGGTTCAGAGAAGTTTTAAAAATATATATTTCAATTTTGGCCACTTCAAGCTTAGCCACTCCAACTGACTTAATTATGGATGGTTTGGATCAATTTCTCCTGCACTCTGTTCCAGAACTTTATTTCCAAACAGATCCTTGGGGATGATACTGACTATAAAAACCAACAGATAAAATCTCAATTCCCTTCCAGAATTTGAGCTCCAGGGTAGCATCTCCTTTTCTCTGCGTCAGGGAAACTCTCTTCCTTTCGCTCAGTGCTCTCATGCCCCACCATGTGCTTTTGGTCTCCCGAGGAGGAGGGCCCACCAGATTTCCTCCATCACCAGAGCGAGGCTGCTTAGGTTCCAAGTACTTAGGATGCCACGCTGAGAGCTCACGAAGAATCCTGATGACTTTGTTGCTGTCTCTGGTAGCAGTTGGAACTCAACAGCTGCCCCTCAGGCCTCCCAATGAGTAATGTGAAGAGTTTCCTTCCTTTAAGAATGAGGGCCTCCAAGCCTCCCCTGGTCAAGTCAGCCCACTGCTTAAACTCTGTTGCCGAGGAATTGATTTGACTCATAGTGATCCCAGAGGGCAGAGGGCATGTGTCCATCAAGTTTTCAAGCTGTCCATCTTTTATGGAAGAGGACGGCACCACCTTTTTCTGATGGTGGGTTTGAACAGCTGACCTTTGGGTTGGCATCTGAATGTTTAACCCCTGTACCATGAGGGTTCCTTGGAGAATGGTTAGATCCCCACAGGACCAACTATTACCTGAACCACTAGCTCTGGCAAGTCTTCCAGTTTTCTGCTCCTTCGTCTCCTGGTCTCCTCTGTAGATTTGTGCAGATTTGATTCTCTCTTGGCTATTCCTGGAAAGAAAAGGATTGCCACTCCTTTTTGACTCTGGTGCTGGGCATTCTGATGCCAGGTAGCCATGGACCAAGAGTAACTTTTGCAGCATTCCCTAGTCCTGGACAGTAAAACAGTCCTGACCTGTTACTGGGCCCTGCCACCTGTCAAGTGGGGCTTGGTCCAAATTATAAAACTCAACCATGGCTTCCTTATCTAGAAAAGACAGATCAAATACTTGCCTCACAGAGATCTTACAAAACTTAAGATAAAATATGTGTCCTGTGCCATTGTTGATGTTTGGGGAATTTGTGCAAGTCCCAAATAAGACCAGTTGTCAAGCTTTGTAGGGGCATCTGGATATAAGAAATCAAAATACTTCCAACTCAGTGTGAAAAGGGGGCAGGTAAGGTACTTCCCTAAGAATAGATCTGTATTGATTTTCACTTTATTTTCCTCTCTATATAGGGACTAGGCAGCTGTTGAAATGTAAATGGATGGGGTCAGAGATTTAAAATCTCTACATATTTCCCTGTCTTCTAGTGATCTGTGAGAGATTTTTACCCCAGAGACCCTAAATTATGTGACTTCTCTTGGCCACATCCACGCCTTTCAGCAGTATGGGGGCGGATTACTTCCTGGCTGTTTTTGTCCTGACCCTGCATCTTAATTTCACTTTATTTTATGTTCCTTGACATATTAGCGAGGACACTGGGATCGTTCCCTACCACCGGCAGGTGAGTCTGTGCCCACAATGCAAAGTTGTTTGCCCATCCCTGTGGCTGCCACCTCCCCGTGGCTCATAATTCATACCAGCTCCAGCTGCTGCTCAGCATTCCGGCTTCTGACCAGGCTCCAGTCTGCCGCTCTCACGTCAGACCTGTTGCTTGAAACGCACTCTCTTTCTGGTCTAGCTGTAAGGGGTTTTGCAAGGATTAAGAGTGACTGAGTATTCGGGCCTTATCAAGATCTCACTTGGGAATCTGCAGGAGGTAGATACGGACATAGATTCAATAAATCCACAGACTCACTGCAAGGATAAAGGGGAAGATGGCAGCCCATGACAAGTCCATCTTTGTGGCTCCGTTTGGATCATCTCTGGGCTTCTGCAAACCAGCATCCAAACTTATATGTAAAAACGAACCAAGTTTTTATTATTGGTCTTAAAAAGCCTTAAAAAAACCTTAAAAACAAACGAACAAAACCCCCACTTATACAACACATTATGAAATATGAATGCCATCATTAGGACCCAGTTCTGGCAGGCCACCGGTGTGGACTCAAGGGGTTGGGGGCAGTGGAGGGGGTGGAGCTGCAAGCGGAGCGAGAGAGTTCCCTTGATGACTACGATCGTCACAATCACAATAATAATCATTAGAGAAATCCGCCTGTAGCCGGATGACCCTGCAAACGTCGGCTACAGAGTTCACCAGAATGTAAACAAAAGAGTTTCTGACTCTGGGATCGCAAACTGCAAAAGTCACGTGGAAGCTACCCCACGATCGTGACCCTCACACTTTGTTTCTTTGCCACGTGATCGTGGTGGATTTTCTCCCACTCGTCTTCGTCGGCGTCCTGGTCAAACGGCTCCGGGTAGGCCGGCAGCTTGTCTTTCGGGCACTCTTCGTAGTAACTCCGCACGTATTTTCCCACCGACCACCCTTTGTATTCTTCGGGCGATTTGCACTCCAGGCCATTATAGTGGACGTTGTAATGGTGCTTTAACCAGTAGTAGAGGTAGTGGATGTTGTAGTCACATCTCCAAGGGTTATCTTGGAGCCACAAGAGTTTCAAGAAATACAAGTCCTCCAGGACGCCATAGTCAAAGTCTTGCAGATTGTTGTTGGATAAGTCCAGCTCTTCGAGATGTGTGAGCCCCGAGAAAGCAGCTAGAAGCAGAAAATAGTTATTAAACAACGAGTGACGTAAGTGCCACCACCTGAGGAATAACGTCTAAAGGCAGCACTCCGACCAACAGCCTGACTGAAGGGATTTTCCTTTGTTTCGCTTGACTACGATACCGTCTTTGAAAATTCCGTTTTAGCTTAGTTGAGGAAATCTATTTTAGGTTCCCGTTCATCTTAAAAACCTCCCTGGGAAGATGCCAGAAGAAAAAAGGCAAAAGCTAGACACAACGTTTCCAATGGAAGCCATAACGAGCGTCTTTAAAAACAATGAAGAATGTGCCTCGTGAAGGTCTGCCAGCTCCCTGGGATATCAGTAAACTTTGGAAATGCCCAGAAAAGAGCTTTCTCCCAGTTCGGGGGGTGGTCTCTTATTCCTGTGGAGTCTAACAACCTACGCTTTGTGCCAATGTTTTGAAAACATGTGGATGTGCTTCAGCAAGTTATGGTAGCTATCAACTCCGGATCCCTGTGTGTTGAGATCTGTGCTCAGGGATAGATGATTCAAACCCACATTCCCACAGATAGAGTGGGACAACCGAAAGCCCTTTCTTCCTCCCAATGCAAGGACATCTAAGCTTCCAGGCTCCCTATCACTGGTGATGTGGACCAAACAGATACTCCAGAATATATGGGTCAATATCGAATCATGTCAAGTATTCGGTTTCTACAGGCATCCAACATACAGACTCCTCCTTGTCCTTCCAGTGTTACTGTTGTATACGTTTGCATGTGGAAAGGGGCAGACCAAAGCCTGTATGCAGCTAATTCTTTGCCATGAGCTCCTTACTTGTTGCGTACACCTCTTTGAAATCATGCAGAAGGCTCAGGCCTTCCAATGAGACCCTTCATGCCTTTTCTTGCCCTGATGTAAGATCCAAGGAGAACCAAAGGCACCTGTTGTTCCAGTTTACCTACACATTCCACTTAAAGACCACAACTAGGAACGGGTCTCATTCAGAAACTGCCTGTATTTAAAATATGTATCTTATTACTGTTTAAAAATACCCTTGTTAGAGGCCACAGTGCCCTTATATTGCATTTGGAAAATGTGTTCTCATATGACTATCATTAGCAGTTTTCATATAATGTTTCTTAGATAAAGCTCATACTTCCCTTTAAATTAGGAGGATTATATAAAAACTTGTGGGGCATATCAATAGCTTGAGAGTTGGGGTGCTAGTGGGTGTGGCAAAAGGCCAGCCTGAGTGCCGATGGTTTGATTAGACTCCCAAGTGTGTGCATGTATGCACATGTATGTGCATACGCTACTTGCTAAACCTCTGAGTCAATGGTCTTACAAACTAACTTCCTTAAAACAAGGCAGTCTTTCAGATTGAAAGCATGTGTAAACATTCCTAGATTTTATTTCAGAAACTTTATAGTTGTTCCTTAAGCCATATGTAGCCTGGTATTTGGGACAGCTAGTTTTCAACCCATTTCTTCAAGGAGATTAACCCCCCTCAGTAGGGTGTCTTCTTTCCCTTTCCGCCAGGATGTCTGGCATTTTACTCTGCTGTTATGCAAGCCTGGTAAAGAACGTACTCTCAGTTGCATTTGTAAAACTATCAACAGAAATTGTTCAAGTAAGCCAATTTGGGGAGAGTGCTTCATCTCACAAGCTCTGAAACGTAAAAGGGCTTTTGCTTTAAATCCCTTTCGGGTCAGTTATTTTACTGTAGTTCAGTGCTGAGATGCTATTTGTCCCAATGGGAGCATGCACCTGACTGCTTGGCTTCTGGGAGGTGTTGGCCAAGTAAAAGCTCATGTAGAAAATGCGTTTGTGACACCTGGGGATGGCTGTGACACGAAGACCATCAGCCGCCTTGCAGGGGAAACATGCATAGCCTTGAGCTGCCAGTCGGCAGTTCTCCCGTTGTAGAGGGTAGCTAAGAGTCCGAATAGCCTTGACAGCAGTGGGAGGGGCTCATAACAGAGAGCACATCGGGTGTCAGTGTGGAAGACACACAGGTGTAAGATTAAAACATCTCCAGGAGAGCTCAAGGATGGAAAACTCATGGCGGAATCCTGTAGCTATGGGAAACTCAACTGATGACAGAAAAACATCACCAGAAGTGGGAAAGCAAACCATTTCAGGTGGTGGTGGTGGTGGAGTGGCCCTGGGTGGGCCTGCTAACTGCAAGGTGAGCTGTTTGAAAGCACCAGCCATCTCCAAGGGAGAGAGGTGAGGCTTTCTCCCCTGTGAAGAGTGAGTCTTGGCCTCACAAACTCACGGGACAGTTCTCTCCTGCCCTACACAGTCTCCATGAGTCATCACTGCCTTGGTGGCAGTGAGCTTTTGGTTATTGAACCTCTCAAATTGCCTTCTCTCATTCTTTGCATAGGTTTCTTCGCATGCGGCAGTTCTACTACAATGAAAACATTGTGGTTGTACTGTTCACTACTTTAATAAATTCACTTTAAGATCAAACAGACCAAGCGTAACCACCATCGCGTTGATTCCGATTGATAGCGACCTTCCCTATCTGACAGAGAAGCTCTGTGTTTCTGAGACTGTCATCAGGACCACCAGGGCTCCTTTTAGCTTCAGGCTCGTCGTTTTTAGAGATAGTCATCGAACTTGTTTGCACCAATACTTTTAGCCACAGTAAGCTGTGGCTTTGGAAAGAGCACCAGGGCCCTGAGGTGTAACACAGGCGTCTTCCTGTTCTTGGGAGGAGAGGATCTTCCTGTCCATGTCCACATACTTCACTCAGTGTAGATTTGTGAAGGGAGACCACTCATGCTGGGACTGCACCCCGCTCTGATGGTCATATCATCTGGGAGAAAGGGTCTTCTGTAGCAGTCTTACTTGTGACTTCCCTGTTGAAAGGTCTCCCCAAATTTATACTCCCTATCTGGGCTAAAGTATGTGTATTACACTGTGTTTTCCCTTTGGGGAAATTAGTAATATTGTAATTTATTAATATTTCAAAAAGATATTGTTAATACCTATGTCAAATATAAAGGTAATGTCAAAATATACCTTTATCATTCTAAAATTTTCTTTTCTATAATATTAGAAGCCTCATGTTATATTAAGGGATTCTAAATTATCAATATGAAGAGCAGGAGAAACAAATTACTTCCCACATCTATAACAATAGCATGGCATTATTTGTAGCATTAGTAATCATTTTTTTGGTTTTTTTTTTTTTTGGGAGGGGCATCACGGCCCTCTGGTGGTGGAGGTAAGAGGCACAGTTTTTGCTCCTGTGGAGCCGCTGCTGGAGTTGAACCTCCATCCCAGTGGGCCGCAGTCCCGCGCACAACCACTACGCCACCAGGGCTCAGCCAGTAATCATTTTTATAGTTGGATTTTTCAATGACGTAACATTGGTAAAGCATAAATGCCGTGTTTTTTACAATAAGATCAGTATTACAGTAATCCTCAGTCTTGGAGATCCAGTGTGTTTTCTTCGTGTATCAGGGTCATCTTTGCCAGAAGACCTATTTCCAAATGGAGAAGGAATTTGAAAGATGGAAGAAAGGCCTGCTTCTAAGGTGGCAGTAGATAAGCATGCCTAGTTCTGAGCTGAACATTTTAAAATCTAAATTTATGAAGATGTATCAAAGTTACATTAGACAGATTAGGGTTCAATGAATGATAAAATGTTGGATCAAAATGTGCAGCTAAAATTATTATACTCCTCTTGTATTAACAATTCCTAGCCTCATATCTTTACTCTTGTCAGTTCTTCAGAAAAAGTTTAACTCTTTGGGCTGATTGTCATCCACCAGATACTACATTTCTTAAAAGATACATGTATCCTATATTTCATTAAACAGTATTTTGGTGGACAGGAGCTATTGTAGCTATTGCAAGGAATTGTATCTTTAGAAATTATTGGGGACATCCAGATGAAAGAAAAGGTCAGACTGAGCGGCAATGTGGCAATAAACAAGAGAAAAGATATGCTGGAGATGTTATTACCTAGATCCTCTCGTCATGAAACAATATAATTAAATCAAATAACTGCTGTGGGAGCTTGCAAAATTGAAAATTTAGGATCACATTTCAGTTACACTAGGTGAAATACACAGTGTATGTACAATATTATGCTGTAAGTTCCTTATCCCCAAAGGATCAATATGTTGTGTGAGAAATGTCTCCCGGAGAAAACACCACCACCATCATATTGGCACACAGTTCTCTGAGTGACAAAAGTTCTAAATTAAGGCTTCATGCTTCATTTAGACTCATATTTTCAGAATCATTTACTAACAAGCGAACAAACAAGCAAACCGCCCCCCTCAAAGCTGCACTTGGTACAGCACTGCCATCTTCAAAACCAGAGGACCTTGGTCCCCGAGAAGGGCCTAGTCCGTGGAACTTACCAGGATCTATGAATTCAATGCCATTGCTGCTGAGATTTAATTTCTTTAGCTCGTGAACATCTTCAAATTCCTTGGGTCGGAGTTGGTGGATTTTATTGTGCGATAAGTCAAGTTTAACAATGTATGGTGGGATACTCTTTGGAACCTTCTTCAACTCTGGAAAAAATAACAAGGCTCATGTTACCCTGTTCTTCTTTTCACCCTTTTCTCCAGACCGGTACAACTGTGTGGCTGAAGAGCCAGCTCTTAAAGACACAAGGGAAAGGGCTACAGAATCCAAAGAAGGAGTTCAGCATAGAAAGGTTACTGTACTTGGTTACCAACAGGTCGGCCCTGTAGACACGGTGACCCTTTGTGCAAGGGAAGTAAGCGCTGTGCAGTCCTGCGCCATCCTTCTTAATGGCCACAGATTGGACTGCTGTCACTGACTGACTTCTGCATTTGCTAAAACCATTAGATTCCAGTGGACCAGAGATATCAAGCACACAAAACAGCCCAGGCGACAGCCAATGAATCAATTCCAACTCGTCGTAGTGCCTCTATAGACCAGAGCAGAACTTTCCTGCAGAGTTTCCAAAGCTGTAATTTTTACTGAAGCATACTATCCTATCTTTCTTCCCTGGTGTGGCTGGTAGATTTGACCTTTAGGTGAGCATCTGAATGCCTGATCAGTGTGCCATCAGGGTTCTTTACATCAGGCTTAGAGGAGGGATAACTCTCTTTCAGAAACTTCATAGCAATAGTGGTAAGGATCAACCAGTCCCACAGCTTCACTTACTCTGAGTCACAGGATGAGGAGGTGGGTTCAGTCCTTGATACCCATTGCAATCACCTGGAAAGCTCTGAAAATGTCCTGGCTGTGTCAAGTACCCCTCAGTCCTCATGGTGACATCTTGACTTCTTATCACTTTCAACAGGTCTTTTGCAGGCGATCTGCTCAGCGCAGGGATTTTTCACCTTCTGCTTCCATGAGCCCTGCTACCGCAGCCAAGTAAAAAGAAACCCTTGACAACACAACAGATGCTTTGTTTGTTGTGGTGATGCTTATTGGCCCAGTTTTGATTTAATTTTCCTTTTCTTTATGTTGAGGATGAGAGATGACAGCCTTGGAAAATGCACGGGGCATTTTGAGGTTGCTGTGTGTGGCAATCAGGTTGACAGCAGTGGCCTTTTCTGACTGGTGGCATCGGTGGAACCCTGTGGGATAGTAGTTAGGTGTTCACCTGCTGATTAGAAACCTTGGTGATTGAGTTTCCCAGGGGCTCCGTGGAAGGAAGAGGTAGTAATCTGCTTCCATACAGGATGGCAGCATGGGAACCCATCGGGGCAGTGAGTCCGAATAGACTCAGTGCAAACAGATTTTGTTGTCCAATCGTTCTGTTCTCCTCCTCAGACTCTTTTTTATCGACCCACAAGTAAACTCACTTACCCACTGTCCCAAATGGTTAAGTGCTTGGGTGCTAACAAAAAGGTCGGTGGTTCAAACCCACCCAGCAACTCTGCAGGAGAAAGAAACCCCCATCTGCTTCTGGGAAGCCTGGAATCTAGGTCAGTGATGGGGCAGTTCAACTCTGTTCCATAGCGTTGCTGACTCAGAATACCTCGAAGACACCACTATGACCACCGACAAATCTTCATCCTACAAGGCAAATTATTCCTGACTTTGAGGACCCCTAAATGAATACCTTATTCTTTTTCTCCTGGCATGTAAAAATTCAGGAAAGAGCAGACCTTATACGCTGCCCCCCCCTCTTTCCACTTTCCCCGTTTATGCTCTGGATTCTTGGGACTTAGTGTCTACTCCACCAATCTCTGACTCTTCCTGGGGACAGCAGTAACTGAATTCCTTGGCGGCAATAACAATAAGAATACAGTTACTAACATGGAGGTGGGAAATAACTTCCCGTGGATGAGGGGGCACATGTCACAGATGGATGGGGATCAAGATCAGTAATTCAATGGTAACTAACAACAACAACAGCAACGACAAATATTTTACTGTTACGTTTCTTTAAATCATATACAAAATTTCAAAATGTCAAGTGTGCTTATTTTACACTTTATTATAGCATGATAACTTCTTCATAATCTTTAGCAAAATATTTTGAAGAGTTTTTGTTCAGTTTTAGTTAGAGCAAGTGAAGTCCACAAAGAGAAATAAATGTCCTTAAGGGAGAAAACACACCAATCACATGTCAGTTTTCTGGACCATAGTGGCTTCTATGTTGGTATGTTGCTATGTCAATAGTATTTCAAAGAGTCACAATGTGACCTTTCCATGGAAACCTTTCCATGGAGCATTCAGACTCAGACAGACTAGGAAGAAGGTGTTGGCAGGCCATATCTGAAAACAAGCCAACAAGCCTGTCTGCTGAAAACCATATGAAGAGCAGTGGAATACTGCCAGAGAAGTTGCCGCTCAGGTTGGAAAGCATTTAAAATATAACCTGAAAGTGCTGCTTCCTCAAAATAGGTTTGACCTTAGTGAGGTAGATGGAATAAAGCTTTTGCGACCTTCATTTGTCATGTGGCATGACTCAAAGTGAGAAGATACAGCTGCAAACATTGATAATTGAAACTTGGGATGTTTGAAGCATGCATCTAGAAAAAATGAAAGGCATCAAAATTAAATGGAACACATAAAAAACAATATCCTAGGCATTAAATCAAACCTATACCCACTGCCATGGAATCAATTCCAAGTACAGTGACCCTAGGAAGTTGTAAACTTTCATAGGAGCAGACAGCCTCACTTTCTCCTTCAGACTAACTGGTGGGTTTGAACTGCCATCCTTGTACCCAAATGCCACTTTGAATCAGACAATTGCATAGTCTACTCTACTTAAAATGGCAAATTTAAGAGAAACATCATCACATTCTTATTCAAAAAGAATATTTCAGGACACCATCTTGAAGAATAATGCTGTCAGTAATGTGGTATGCATACAAGTAAGATCATTAATACTCCTATTATTGAAATTTATGCACCAACCACTAAAGCCCCAGATGAAGAAATTGAAGATTCCTATGAGCTTCTGCAGTTTGAAAATGATCAAATATGCAAAAAAGATGCAGTGATACTTTCCGAGATGAACCCCTTGGGGCCAGTAGTAGGAGTGAAGCTACTGGATGGGTGGAGGAAAAGTGGGGTAGAGAGGGGGTGCCAACTTCAGGGATCTACACCTAACCTCCTCCTGGGGGACAGACATTGGTGGAGAGGGCGAGGGGAGACATTGGTCAGTGTAAGTTATGACAAAGCAAGAATAATTTATAGAGTATTGAGGGTTGGTGGGGGAGTGGGGAGCAAGGATGGAGGGAAGGGATGGGAAGCTGATGTCCGGGGCTCGGATGGAAAGTTGGTGGTTCGGAGAATGATGACAGCAGCAGACATGCGAAGAAGCATGGCACAATATATATATATTTATATATTGTGAGAAACGATGTATGAGCCTCCAATAAAATGATTAAAAAAAGATGCAGTGATAATTACAGGTCACTGAAATTCGAAAGTTGGAAACAAAAAAGAAAAAGCCTTGAGTTGGATTGTTGAAGAAAACTCTGTGGATAATATACTGAACAGCACAGGAAGTATACCTGAAGGAAGATGGAAGGAATACACAGAGTCATTGTATTAAAAAGAATTTGGTCGGTATCCAACCATTTTTGGAGATAGCATATGATCTAGAACATATTAAAGGAAGAAGTCTAAACTATCCCGAAGGGATTGGCAAAAAGAAAGCTCCTAGACTATCAGACTATCAACTGAAATGCTTCAACAAAGGGATGAAGTGCCGAAGTTGTTGATTTCTTTATGTCAAGAAATTTGGCAAACAGGTATTTGGCCAAACAACTGGAAAAGATCTCTATTTGTGCTTGTTCTGAAGAAGGTGATCCAATGTAGAAATTAGTGAACTGTTAAATGCAAATACAATTTTGCTGTAGATAATTTAAGAATTGTTTCAACAGAACATCCATAGGAGACAGTTAGAATTTTTAACAAAGACAAAAAAGAAGACATGAAATAAGGAATATTATTGTTGATGTCAATTGGTTTGTTGCTGAAAACAGAGAATTCCAGAAAGATGTTTACTTGTGTTTTGTTGACTATGCAAAGGCATTTGGCCATGTGAATCATAACAAACTATAGATTACATTGTGAAGAATGAGAATTTCAGAACACTTTGCTGCGTTCATGAGGAAACCTTCAAACAGACTGACTGGTTTAAAATGAGGACTGGTGTACTTCAAGATTGTCTCCTTTTACTATATTTATTCAATTTGTTTGTGGATTAAAAACCCTTGAAGCGGGTCTATATGAAGAAACATTCGGCATCACAATTAGAGGAAGAGCCATTAGTAATCTGAGAAAGTAGATAATACAACCTTGCTTGCTGAAGGTGAAGAGGAGTGGGAACACCAAAGATCAACACTACAGGCTTCGGTATAGATCGCACCTCAACATAACCCCAAATTCCTTACAACAAGGCCAATAAGCATTATGATTATAATGAAGAAAATATTGATGTTTCAAGAATTTCATCTAATGTGGATGTACAATCAATGTCCATGGAAGCAGAAGTCAAGAATACAAATGACATATTACATTGGCCAGATCTGTTGCAAAAGACCTTTTCACAGTGTTGAAGAGCAAAGACGTCATTCTGTGCACTAGCATCCACCTGACTCAAGCCATCATATTTTCAATCATTGCTATACACATGCAAAAGCTGGGCAATGAAGAAGGAAGACCAAAGAAGAATCGTTGCCTTTTAATCATGATATTTTCAAAGAATAGCAAGGCTGTCTTTGAAGACATAGAAGTAGAAGGCTCCTAAGAATGCTTCTTAGAAGTTTGGTTTAATTTACTGGCCATGTGATCTGTGGAGCAGGACATCATGTTTGGAAAAGCAGAGAGTCAGCAAGGATGAGGAAGACACCCTAAGCTAGAACACAGCTATGCTCTTAAGGATGGTGCAGGATCCGGAAGCGTTTCAGTCTGTTGTACTGGGGTCCCACCGAGTTGGAACAGACCAGATGATATGAACAACAATAAGAAAGAAAACCATAAATTAAAATAAAATGTCTAGATGAACTGATACTTGAGAAAAGAGCACAACTCAATGTATTTCTGATGTGATAGAGACTCTCAACTGGGGACAGTAAAAGAAATACTTGAATAAATAAATAAATACTTATTACTCCATAATATTCTCTTTGGCACAAAATCTTTGAATCATCCATTCTAACTATTTTTAAAATTCAGATACTAATTGTTATTATTCTTAGCTACAATCATAGAGATTCAAATATTCTTCTTTCCTCTTTTTACAATTAAGAATCCATTGTCTTTAACGGAATGGCATTGTCATTTTCTCATCTTTTAATACTATTAAATTAGCTTTCCTTCTTGATGGGATCTTGGTATCTCACTCTGTGTAGGGACTGTTCTATAAGTGCTAATTATATTAAATGACAAGAAGTCTATGAACTAAAAGCCATTGTAACTCTCACTTTACAGATGAGGGAAACTCAGGCAGAGAGGGTTAATTTGGTCACAGAGCTGAGACTTAAACCTAGAATCTGTGCTTCTAACACTAGGCTCTGTCGCCTTTCCACATCATGTTTCTGCTTCATTTTTGATCTTCTGTCTGCCTGAAATACCCTCTCCAGCGTGACACAGCAAGTAGAGGAAGGGCAGTTAATAGAATCTTTTTGGATCTGTCTTTAGAATAACATCATTCGACTTCTACTTCAAACAAACCAAACCAAGATAAACCCACTGTTGAATCAACTGGAACTCAGAGGGACCCAGAGGCTGGAATAGAACTGTGCTCTGAATGGTTTCAAGGGCTGTCAATCTTTATGGAAGCAGACTACGTCATCTTTCCCCCATGGAGCAATCAGTGGATTTGAATCACAAACCTTTGGGCTAGCAGTCAAATGTTTAATCTACTGTGACACTAGTGATCTAAGATCAAGAGTAACAACAACAATACCACCATTGCCTGCTTTATTTTCCCCATGGTGGTTATCATTGTCAGACATACAGTATAATACACTGACTTTCCCCCTACTTTCTATGTACTCCATCCCCCACTCCCAACACTGACACACACATACATCACAGAAGCTTCACCAGGGAAGATTTATATGAAGGGGTACCTCTTCCAAACCAGAATTGCGCTGGGCAGAGCAGAGCTTCTGTAGTACACCTTTTTTCCCTCTAGGCGAGCATCCAGCAACTCACTCTGAGTTAGTGCAACCAGTGGTGACTGCACCTGAGAAGGTTATCTCTGGTCACAGTGAATTTTTTAAATAAAAGTAGTTTCGCTTGTTTCTGATGATGACTGATTTAAAAGAACAGCGTGCGACTATGAAGTTTTGTTTTCCTGCCTGGGAAAAAGGCTGCAGAAACTGTTGTGATGTTGAACACAGCTTAGAAGAACAGCAATGGGAAAACTCAAGTGTACAAGTGATTTTCTCATTTCCCCAAACATGAAATGTTGATTGAAGGCAAACCTTGTTTTGGATGTCTCTCAATTTCCTGAACAGATGAAAACATCGACAAAATTCCCGCACTAGCACTTGAAGACCGACAACGGACCATTCATTGAAGAGATGGGGAAGTTATCTTCAAGCTCAGCTCAGTGAGTTTTAATGGAAGATTTGGGAATGAGAAGGGGCACTATGAAATTTGTGCTTCGGGTTCTGACTGACAAGGAAAAAGAGCCTCAAGTGGAAACATGCTGTGCTTTGAGAGAACAGCACTGAAGGGACCCAGACTTTTCCCAAGGTCATTACTGGTGAGGCGACATGGAGCTGTTTTTCTGACCCAAAGGCAAACTTGATTGAAGGCAAACTTCAATCAAGCCAGTGGAAGACGCCATCATCCCCTCACCCAAAAAAAGTTTGTCAAGTGAAATCAAAGGTCAAAGAGATGCTCAGTTGGGTTTTTTTTTTTTTTACGTGAGGGAGTAGTTTTGGTGGAGTCTGTCCACCAGGTCACCACTACACCACTATGGCTCCCCAGGACTACTAGCCCGCTTTTAATTAAAAAAGACTTTGAAAATTTTAAGTGATCTTATTTCTGTCTTCTGATATTATAATATCCTGCTGGATTTAGGTTGTGTCTGCCAAAATATTGAAAGGAGTGTAATTTCATTATTGGAGTGGATTATAACATTGCAACAAGAAACTCTGCAATTAACCAACAAGATAGGGATATTAGCAATATCAAAAAACCAAAAACGAATTCTGAAGACAGATCAAAGGATGACTTTCTTCAGATTTAATTTTTGCACATACTGTGCCCATGCAAATATCATGCACACACATATGACACAATAGATACAGAAAACTAACACATGAGGGTATTGATTTTGCTGCTTGCCAGAACATTTAATATGTGCACTGTGCGTGTAAAAATCCAGTCATTAATGAGAAAGGTTGCAACACCTTCAGTGGCTTTTCAATGCAGAATAAAGGCTGACTTCAATTTGCCCAGTGCCCCATCCATTTCCACTGCTACCTCCACTGCACTGGTCCTAAACCATCAAGGTGGGTTCATGATGGATTGGATTATATTCTGATGGTGTCCTAAGCCCACTTCTCCAGATGGTTCTCTCGTCTTTAAATGGAAGAACCGCGCCTCTCCCCCACCCCATGACTTTCACTCAGGCCCAGCCAAGCCATTAGGAATGTAGGCGGGCCTTGCCACCAGAGGCAGCACCATCTCGGTTCTAGAAAGACTTGTTTGTTGCGTTCCTATCTCTGGTCAGTACCCTCGAGTAGATGCCAAGAGAGCTTCTAAGCAACCACCGGGGGACGAGCTCCATCGGGCTCACCACAAGGAAATGGGTTGGAAAAAATGTTTACGAGAACACCCTGAAACCTGACTTAAGCAGTCTGGCAGCTCTGCGGATGCTGGGAAAAGAACATGAATTGCAGGCTGACTTGCGGGTTGTCAGCAGCAGTTCTGGGTAAAAATAGAATCTCCAAGTAATCTTAGGAAATGCAAACCCAAGCCTACACTAGGACGTCTTCGAAGGGTATGGAGAAATCCTCAGTGCCGGATGGAAGGAAAAGAGTCCTTTGGAAGGTTTACCATCAGGGATGCCCTGTATGTTTGTCTCTGATAAGGGGTCAAAATACATGGTCTAGGTCAGAAGTCAAATCGGGTCAGGGATCCCATTCCTAAACCTGGCATCACATGGTCTCCATCTATACTACGACTCAAAATTGTTGGTGCATCCACCACAAAGAGCATATTTACTTGATTATCACTCATTAGAAGCTTTGTTCCCCACTCCCCCCCCCACCCCCCAAGACATCCTGCTGATTTTGAGGAGGAAATTGGGAAATGTTCCCCATGTCATTTCCCATTTTGTAGGCTAACTTGGTGATCATCAACCTGCCCCAAGATTGGGTAATACAATGTGAAAAGACATAATGAGCCTGTTTACTGCATGTTTAAAAATCCATAATTACTGTATTTTTACACAAATAATATGTGGACAAAAAAAAAACCAAAACAAACCAAATAATATGTGGACTATACGGTGGCCATTTTGGGGGTGGGGCAAGCCATACAACCCCCTTGCACCATTCGTTTTCTATGTGTCGTGTGCACAATATATGTGTGTGCACATGATTGACACTGGTCGGCGTTTGCAAGAGGAAAATATGGTATTGTACAGGGGATGGGTAAAAAGTGTGCCTTTACCTTCATGGGCAGCAGGGAACAATGTACCTGCATAATTCTCCTCAGTCCTCAACTTAGAAATCAAATGACTGCTCAAAAATGAATAAGCTATTCTGGGAAGTGTGAAGTTCAAAAAAATCTCCTTTTCATGTGCTCTTGGCAAATCCATTCACCCCAAATAGGCCTGAACATTGCCTTTCAATTAATCTCATCCTGCTTCCTAAGTGCCGTTGGCAAAGTGTCCGTCTCTCCGTGAAGAAGCTCGTTATTTCTTTTCCTTGCTGTCAGACGTCAGGGCTGACCTCAGTGATGGTTGAGGTCCCCTGTGGTCTCCTGTGCCACACACGGAGCACCCCGCACATTATAGGGGGCTCAGTCTAGGGGGCGGGGAGAAAGGTGCAACTTGCGAGAAGGAAATCTGATTGTGGTTCTGCGTGTGCACATCCTAAGGGGAGAAGTTGATTCTGGGAGGAAACACACGGGCTTTTTATGAATTTTTTTCTGGTACGTCATGGCACACAGACTCTAGAAGGCAGTGATGGTGCTGCATAGCAGTAGGCGTTGGGATTTGGATGACGGACCAGCGTTCTCCTCTGCCCTATAGAATCAGAGTCTGAGTCCATCGACCCCAGTGGGGTTGGTGTGGGCTAGTCAACCATTGTTTCTTTAATAAGGATTAGCACATGGCTGGGTCCATGGGGCCAGGGGTCAATGATGTCCCAGATGTCAGCCTTTCCCACCCGCCCTACCATTCTATCACCTCTACCATCAACGACTCCACTCTCCCCTCAGTACGCTCCTTCCCATCCTTGGGTTCAGTCATCCACTGTACTCTCACAGAACTCACCACCCGCATGTGTAGCTCAGTGGTTTCATAGAGAAGTGATGGGGGACAGCTCAGCATCGGGATTAGTTCAGAAGTAGCAGAAACCAAAGACAGAGTGTATCAAGGACTGCTTCTTTTCCTCTGCTGCTGCAGCTGCTGCTGCTGCTGGTGGGGCTTTCTGAGGCAAGGGCTGCACTCGTAACTCCAGGAGTTGGCAAGGCCTCAGCGGCTAGATCCTGCTATTTCCCTCTGCTGTTCCTCTTGCTGCTGCTGTGGCATCATCTCTCATTGTCTTCTGGGTGACAAAAGCCCCGAACCCCCAGCCTTTTGGTATCTCCCTTTCAGCCTGGGATAGATAAATTGACCAATCCCCTTGTTGGGGTTGCCTACACCTTATTTGTATTATAATCCTTGTACCTTATTTATGTGACTGGTAAGCTTGCCCTCGGTGTGCCACACTCACCTCATTTGCATACTCCCTGGGTCATTTGGTGGGAGTGACAAGGACTACGGCAGGAAGAGATACATTAAGTGATTCACTGCACCTCAGGAAGGACATGCTAGAACTGCATGAGGCTGCTGTGTTTCTAGTGTCCAGAGCCTTTAGATGCTAATTCTTCTTCATTAATGTTTTTGCTAGTCCCTGTCTTGATGGCATTTGACTTCTTTAGATTCTACATCATGTCTAAACCATGGGGTATAACAATCGAAAGCACTGCTATATTGCTAGCAAGAAGGTAAAGATAAACACGGCTAAACAGTTATTCTTAGCAGTTGGCATCAGTTGCCCACATCTAGACTAGAACGGTGGCTCTCAAACGTCCTAATGCTGCGGCCCTTTAATATAGTTCCTCATGTTGTGGTGACCCCCAACCATAATATTACTTTCATTGCTACTTCATAATTGTAATTTTGCTACTGTTATAAATCATAATGTGAATATCTGATATGCAGGATGTATTTTTCTTGTTACAAATTGAACATAAGTAAACATAATTAAAGCATAGCATCACAAAACAATATGTAATTATATATTGTGAAATATTTATGTGTTTTTTCAATGGTCTTGGCCATGCCTGTGAAAGGGTCATTCGACTCCCCAAAAGGGTCTTCATCCATAGGTTAAGAACCACTGGACTAGAACAAGGAAAATAAGTGAATTAGAATCAGGCTGTTATATTTGAATATGAGCTACGATTTTTCACTTCTGTGTTCCAGGCTATATTTTAAAGTTGCTTAAATTACTGCTTGGCCAGAGCAAAACCAGACAGGGCCCTTATTATCAAGCTAAATTATGTGGCCTCAGCAAACCCTATCAATTATTTATTTATTTATTTTGCATCACTGCCCTGGTGGGAGTAGGAAGCCCAGTCTTAGTCCTGGATTACTGCTGCTGGATTTGAACTGTTAACCCTGTGGACTGCAGTCCCACACACAACCACTGTGCCACCAGGGCTCAGCTCAAATAGATTTTAATAGACACGTTCTTTGTCTTTAAACTTAGAGAAATGAAAAAAGTTAGCAAAAGAAGAAAAGAAAACAAAGCAAATCATTCAATATCAATCGATTTATATAAATCACAGTAGAACCCATTGATATTAATTAGTGTAGTAATTAGAATAGGCCCAGACTCAAGTCATCACCAGCTTTGGGAGGAACTTGTTTATCAAGTAATTTTTGTAACCCATGCTGAAGACAGCAGCTTTGTGTTACTTTTAAACACACATAATTAAAGTCTTAAATCTAAGCATCCCAAAGGAAATCCTAGCAGAACATCCTCTTTAGTATGATACAATTTGAGGGAAACTTGACCTAGTCTGACTACAGCAAAACCACACACTGACTCTCTGGAATTCTCTAAGGCATAAATTGTTGAAGTAGCTCTTGCTTGTGATCAAAGGAATTCTGGAGGACAGCAGAATGAAGAGCTCCCAGGGGATGGTGTAGGTAGACCAGGATCCAAATTTTAGTTTTTCAGCTCACCTGTGAGACCCCAGCCAAGTGATTAACCCTCCCTAAGCCTCATTTTCTTCACCTTTGACTGCCCAGAAGTTATGGACAGCCTGTAGGCAGACTACCTGGACCTTAGTAGGTTCTCAGTTAATGAGCACTTTCTTTCTAATTCAGGGATGCCCAGAACAGCATTCTCTCCAGGTTATGATACTGTAACTACTCCATTTATGGCTAACAAACTGCACTCTGTTCACAAGGTATTGGAAAGAGGAGGATCCTACAGGACATGGGAGTGTGACTTGATCAGGCACCACCTCTTAGAGACAGAATTGGACCCATAGAAGCACAACTTTGCTGACAAATGACCAAGTTTGCTCCTGGTTCTTTAACAATTTCCTTCCCATAGCTCCCTTGGCAGGTCCCTTTCACCTTTATTTTGTCCTACAAGAAGCAGAACCAAGCAAAACCTCACTAAATAAGTGCACTTTATATGATCCTACCCTAATGATGTCTGCATGTAATACACAACTACAAACCCATCCTTACCAGAAAAGAATCATACAGACACTGGGATGTAGTTTGTTATCCTAGAGTGGGTTAGTGGTTCCTAGACCACCCTCTGAGAACACCAGTCTTTAATTAAATGTCAAAAGCATTATTACATCCTCCCATCTGTTGCTGTATTTTATGAATGTATCCAGGATTTATCCTGCATGTGCAAACCCTGCCTATCACTAGCACAAGTCTGTGCGGGATAGAAAAACCAGGAATGATTTTTCAGGAAGAAGGTAATATTTTAGAGAGACTTCCTTAGAAAGTTCTTGGATTGATTTCAGTTTGGACCTTTAAATATCATTATGTTTTATTTTGGATAATTTGGAGAGATATTAAAGAAATAGGAAGTTACAGGTGTTTGTTAAAACCAAAGGACGATGCTATCACGCATTCGGCTTCTGTCTCAGTGTCTTCACACCTGCCCTGCGTAGCAGACGGCTTTCTGTGACGCTGTCATGTACTCTCAGTGGCACACCATGTTTTGTGTTTAACTGGAATGATGGTGTTAGCCGCCATCCCATTGCTATTCTTTAAAAGAGTGTACAGTGTTTGGGGTTGACACAGCAAATCACATTCCCCATCTAACAATCTTTATACGAATTGTTTTGTGCTGTTGGGTACAATTTTTGCAGTGGGGCCACGTTCTCATTTTTCCCTTCTGTTTGTTTTCTTTCCATTGATCTCGATTTGCTTCCTCACCCTCCTTGCCTTCTCTCCTTTCCTTTTGGGTAAAGGTTGACGGTTGGGTCGCCCAAAGTTCATTGTTTGCTGATGGATGATACTGGTTAGGTACAAGCCAATCTACTATTAGACTGGAAGGTGGTGTACAAAAATAGTCCCAAGTCCATGTTCAAAGGTTAGCTTAGGGCAATACTCTTGAAGGTTCCTCTAGTTTCTATTAGTTCAATAGGTCTAGGACTACCCCCCCCTTTTTTTTACTTAGTTTGAGAAATTTGATTGTGTTCTTCCATTCCACCCAAGATCTTCTAGTGTGTCCCTCGTCAGCATGGTTGGGAGCCATCTGGTTCTTTGGGTCTCACTCTAGGAGAGTAGCTGTGGTTTGTGGGCTGTTCGTCTGGTGGACTACTTTCTCCTTTGAGCCTGTGATTTCCTTCATTCTCATTTGCTCCGTGGGAAGAGAGGCCTATAGCTATTCCTTAGATGGCCATTCAGAAGCTTTGAAGACCCAGATGCTACATGCCGAAGCACGATATGGAACATCATCTTAGCAAACTATGTCAGCTGATTGTCCCTTGAGACTGTAGGGATGTTCTGACTTTACTTGGAAGGGGTCTGGTGACTGTAGCTGGAATTTTCTCATGGCACACTCTTGCACTTGGTTTCATACACATTGGGTTTGGTTTTTTTTTGGGGGGGATTACTGCCCTCTGGTGGGAGTCGGAGGCCCAGCCTTGCTCCTAGAGAGCTGCTGCTGGATTCGAACCGCCAACCCAGTGGGCCGCAGTCCCTCACACAACCACTATGCCACCGGGGCTCAGCCCCTCACATTGGATTTTATAAATGAAATTACACCTGACTTAAGAAATGAAAGGAGTGCCTTACAGTTGTGGTTTGAGATGAACGAATCTGGGTAGGATCCCAAAGTTTACCTCACCCCTGCTTCTCCACCAATCACCACCCATGTTGAGTTTGGTCGCTGGAGATGCTTGGAGTGCATCTCACAGTGATAGGGGCAAGACTTCTGGTGGAAGGGACCCCAGAAAGTCTGAGGCATGGCCTGGTATAGAAAGAATCAGAAGAGCACTTGTGGAGTGGAGAGAGAGAGAGAGAGAGAGAGAGAGAGAGAGAGAGAGAGAGAGAGAAGTTGGTACAAACCTTTTCTTTTGCAGTCCAGTGTTTGTATGGGAAACACGTAATTGTGGCAAAGTGTTGAGTCTATCTCGGGCTTGATGACCGGGGGTCTCCCTGACACTTGAGGTCTCGGGTCCATGGCTTCCTTTTTGCCCTCTTGACATAACTGTTCGGGCTGGATCTGCCGCAGTTTTCTGTTTCTCAGCTCGTGAGGGCTGGCACACTTGGCATAGTTCCCCAGGTTCCGGTTCCGTGGGACCTGCAGCATGGAGACCAGCGTTTCTAGCTCACAGCTGCACTGCCAGGGGTTGTCGTACAGGCGCAGGTAGCTCAGGAGCGGCGTGTAAAGGAACGCCTCCTCCGTCAACACCTTGATTTGGTTGTGCTGCAGTAGGAGGGTGGTGAGCTTGCTTAAACCAAAGAACGCCTCGCTCTCAATTTTGGAAATCTCGTTCTGCTGCAGATCCAGGCTTTTCAGCTTTTTAAACTTGGAAAACATGTTGTTCTTCAAGATGCGGATCTTGTTTCTCGCCAGCAGCATGTGCAACAAATCCTGGGGCCAGTCGGGCAGCAGATAAACGAGTTTCCGCTCTTGGCAGTCTAAGTACTTCTCGTGGAGGTACATGTACGCTTCACAGGGCGGGCCTGACGCGTAGCGTCTGACCAGGTTGGAGCCTCTTGGCCTCCCACGGGCCCTGCTGCCATGCTGCGCTCGGCTTCGCGCGCCTCCCGGGCCTGGCCTGCGAAGCTCGACGGCTTTGCAGAAGAAGAGCAGGATTACTATGGTAACCACGCGCATCCTGACGTCCAGCTGGCCCCAATTATGAGGCGTGACAGATGGAGCAATGAACGTCTCCAAGTCCAAGTTTTAGCAATCTTAACGAATGCAGCTCAGGAACAAGGAGACCCAGCTGGGGACGTGGAGTTCCTGGGTTGGAAGAAAGAAAAGATGGATACGTTGTGAAGCAAGCACAGTGTTATTTTTTAAGCAAGGGCACTCCATACGCAAGGATTTATACAGAAGTGGTTAAGCAGGCTGCACTCTCCGACTTGTCCGATGGGACCAACGCTCTCCTACCTGCTAACTGTGCAACCCCCCGGCTCGTGATGTAGCCTCCTCTTTGGCATCCGTCAAATGGGGCGAAGGACACCTTGTCCCGTTTATTGTGGTGGAAAACGCCAGCTGGTTGCCGGAAGGCCCTTGCCAGAGTCTGGGCTTGTGCACACCGCAAATGTTAGGGCGGCTCCTCATTAGGAAAGTGGAACCTGTCGTCTGACACCTTAAGAAACGACGGGGATTCCTCCCAGCTTTAAGATGAGCCAACAAGTGTCAGGTTCACATGCCTATTCACCAGGGCCCATCCTTTTCCCTTCCCTTCCCTTCCCTTTGTGTTCCAAGCAGCAGCCTCGTTGACTGTAGACTCCAGAAACGGCCAGTGTCACTTGTCCTGTCCTTATCGTATCCTGTGAGGCTTGGCTTCATGCCACCTTCTCAGAGATGCTGTCTCTGACCACCCTGTTTAAAAATCACACCCTCTCCTATGCGCCCCCTTTTCCGTGTATGATTTTTCTCCCTATCCCTAACTGCCTTCTGTCCAAGTGTTCCTTCTTGCGCTTCCTGCAGTCAGTCTCCTCCAACTAGAATACACTCCCCAAACCATGTGACTCTGACTCAGGCAACCCTGTTGGACTGAGTAGAACCCCTGAGCCCTGGGGAGGCCGGTGAGTCGGTGCTGGGCTGCTCATCACAAGTCCCCTCACTGCCCCGGAGGAGAAAGTCGAGGTTATCTGCTTTTGTAAAGATTTGTAGCCTTGGAGCTCCTGTAGAGGGTTACTGTGAGTTGGAATTGACTGTGGCAGTGGACTGGGTTTTGGGTTGGCCCTGTAGGGTTTCCAAGGTGACTGATCTTTTTTTTCTGTTTTTTTTTTGGGGGGGGGCATCACTGCCCTCTGGTGGGAGTAGGAGGCCCAGCCTTGCTCCTGGAGAGCTGCTGCTGGATTTGACCTGCCAGCCCAGTGGGCTGCAGTCCCGCTCACAACCACTGTGCCACTGGGGCTCAGCCTGACTGATCTTTATGAAGTAGATTGTCCTCCTCTTTGTCCTGTCGAGCCGCTGGTGAGTTCGAAACTTGACCCTTTTGATTAGTGCCCAGCGTGGTAAACAGTGCCCCACCAGGGCTCGGCCCTGTACATAGTTTGTTTGCTGCTGTGTTTTCAGCCCCCGTGGAGTATGTGGCACATAATAGGTTCTCAGTGGATAGGTGTGGGGTTGGCGATTGTGTAAATTACTCCTAAGTAGCTCTTTGGTGAGAAAAGCGTTCTCAAAGACCTGCTATATTGTTTTGGTATCACTTTTCTGGTTTTTCTTTTTTCTGTACTGGTGACATCTAAGACTAACACATTCTTAAGAACTATGTTTTTCAATGCGGAAAGTATTTCTGGTTTGCATTTATTGCTTAGGACATAGTCCACTCTTGGCAAAAGAAGAAGTGCTCAATATGGATTTATAATGAGTAACATTTCTGTTGTTATTCGCGTGGGGCCGTGTGGTTATAGGCTGCAGATGTTTTGTCTCTTCAATGTAGCCATCTGAATGCCAGGATCCCCTCTTGCCTGGACTGCCCCTGTTCCTCCCTGTAATGCTTCTCCCCACTTCTTCGTCTCAAGAATCCCTCCTATTCATAGGTTTGTGGGTCCTCCTCTAATAACTGTTCCTTTGTTTCGGATTTGGAGTTGCACTTACTTTCAGCCAGACCCAGGACTGTGGAATGCTTTGTCGTCTGGCTAATTGTCTACATGCCGTGTAGCCTCTGAGAGACTAGAAGCTAGGCAGTCACTTTTAGATTTGGACGCCAGGTCCCAACCCTTATTTTGCACTTGCCTCTGGTGCTAGGGCTGTTCATTCACATCATCTCTCTAGCCCCTACTGCCTTTCTCTATTTGTATTTCTTTGTATAGAAATTCTATGTCATTCTAACCTAAAAAGTAATTTCAAAAATATTGAACTCTACGGATTATGTGCCTCTTAAAGGATTTAGCAGAAACCTGCTGGTGTCTACAAAGTACTTTGAAATTCCTACATATATTCGATGTCTTGATAGAAAGATAACAAAATACACAGATGGGTGGGTGTGAAGTAAGGCAAATTTAGTAAAATATAAATTATAGTTCTCCAGGTATAGAGTGTTTGGGTTTTTGTTGTATAAGCCTTTCAACTTTTTTGTGTATTTGTTTGAAAATTTACCCAAGAAAATGTTGAAATAGCAAAAAACAGACAAAAATGAACAAAGAAGCATACTACAAAAAAGGTGGTTTTCTTCAAGTTTTTTTCAAGCTAAAAACTCTTAGTATATACTGTTTTTCCAAAAGTAATAATTTTTCTTTTCCTCTTCCTCCTATCTTCAAACAATAAGTGTTTATGTATGCATATTTAATTTTTAGGCCAAAAGAAACCCCTTTTCTGGGAAAAGAAGCCATATATGTATAGCAAATCCCTTGCCAAGATTTTTGTTTGTTTTCTAATGAATACATCACATGTTTAAACTTTCAGTTCAAACATTGGTAATATGTTGTTTAGTGATGTGTAACTTGTTTGATTTAGGTCACTGTAGAAATTTACAAGAGCTGAACGTCTCTGACTGCTCAACGCTCACAGTGAGTATAAGAGATTATCTAAATGCTGTTTATATAGCTTCAGACTTGCTGCCTTGGAGTGCTAACATGCAGAGGCTTAATGAAAATACAGACTTGTGTGCTCATTTAGGACTAAATGTGGAAAAAATGTTAAACATTGGCAAGAATTTCTATCCCATCTTTATATTGTTATTATTAATCTCATAACTATATGCCCAATGTTTGGAGCCTCTGGAAAGTTGGAAGCTCTGCAACGATTACATAAAAAAAGAGAACTATATTTATATTAAAGTCATGTCTATATGAGGCAGAAAGTTGGGTCACTGCAGAAACAATCGACTCACTGCAGTCATCTTTGTAGCTAGCATGCCCAAAGAAACGGAAGTGCATGTTTAACCCAAGCCACTTCCTTCCTCTCCCCTGGTTCCAGTCTTTCCTTCCACCTTTGATCTGCCTTTCACCTGTGAGCACATAATATAGAAGACAGATCTGATACCTTCACTCCCACCCACCACCATCTATGTACACTCCCATCACCTATAAGCCAAAACACCAAAGCAAACGCCATCAAGTCAATTCAGAAGTCTGTGAACCCTCAATAGTGTTTCTGAGACTTTGGATAAAGTCAGAGCCCCATAACATTATATGCCCTGGAAGACCCTCTGCTGTCTTGTCCCTGCTTCCCTATCTATTCTGATTACACATTGTGTTTTGTCCTTGCTTCCCTATCTATCCTGATTACACATTATGTTTTGGAAACCACAGACTACAGCACTTTATTAATTGCATCCACCAAGCTGCTCCTTGTGGCTTTGCCCTTTCTTGTTGTGGGCTCTTTGCTGAGAATGTATTTTTCCTTCTTCCTCAAAAGGATAACTCCTTGTAATGCTTTAAGACTTGCTGTAGGCATCACCTCCTTTATCAAGATGCACTGACTTCCAAAGAAAGCGTCATCACTGCTTCTCTGGGTTCCCATAATGAGTAGTCCAAACCACAGAATTTCTATCTTCTATGTCTAAATATCCCCCACCCCATTTCCTTATCTAAGGACTCACATGGCAGCAGTTGTGTCTGATTCTTTCTGGTAGTTATAGCATTCATCACAGGGGTGGTATATAGCACATGCTTAATAATGTTGTTTAATGAATGGAATGAAATGAAGAAGCCTATGTTGGAAGGAACAACAATTGCTAAAACTTAAGATCCCATTTGGGATTATTTTTATGTATAAATTATAAGTTGATGTCACAAGTACTGAAGATAAATCATCAATATAAGTTGATGTCACAAGTACTGAAGATCAATCAAGAGCAAACGTGTGAGAAGGGAAAATAATTTAGGATGGAATCTAGGAAACTACCAACTTGTAGCAGCAAGCAAAAGAAGGAGAAATAGCCAATGGTCTCAGAAAGGAAGAGTAAGAGATGAGGTGGAGAACTGAAAAGTGATAGAAGGAATGCAAAGATAGTGAAACAGGAATAGATTAGGGGCTGCTGGAGATATCGTAGGAGTCCTGGGGTGAAGTTGACTAAGTTTGGGGCAGTTGGAACTCATGAGCCACTCCCTGGGAGAAAGATGAGGTAGTCTACTTCCATGTAGATTTACAACCTTGACAATCCAATGGGGGCAGTTCTACTCTGCCCTTTAGAGTCAGTATGAATCAGAAGCCATTCTAAGACTTTTTAAAATCTTTTTTTTTTTAAAGACACCCTTGGATGAGATGATAAGTGATGGAGAGGCCTCTGAGGAGACGGGAAGGTGGAGAATGATGAGCCGGGCTCTGTCGTGCTTCTAATTAACTAACAACTCCAGCATGGCATTAAAGACAAGGCATTTCATGGATTAGTTCCTTGCCACACCTGTCTTTAGCTTCAGCTTCTCAGTTGTGGCGGTCATGTGCTTATGTTAATTTCATGATTGAGCTGTAGGGGTGGAGTCTGGCCTGTTAATCTGGAGATAGCCATTGAGTAGCCAATGAGGCCTCTATGTGGGCATGGCTTTCTCCTGAGACTTCTGGGAACTCTCACGGTATTTCCCCATGGAGTTGAGAAGCTATCTCCTCAGTTGCTGGGAGTTAGTCTCAGAGACAACGAACTATGGAGAAGACAAGATGGCAGCGTCCGAGGAGCTGAAGGAGCCGGAGGAGAAGCCAAAGGGCCTTACCCTGATGGAACCAGACCTCTGAAGCTGGAGAAGCCACGTGGAGACCCCTGACAGTGCTGAGTTGCTTCTACCACCACTGGATGCTGTTGATGGACCCTGAGCCCTGGAAGCGAGGGACCCTGAGCCCTGGAAGCGAGGAGCCCTGGGGAGACCCCTGCCAGAGCTGGGACTCTGCACCCACTGACTTGCGACTTCGTGAGTCAGAAGGAGACTTTATAGACTGATATCAGGTATATGGGTTAATATCGGACTTATGACTTTGAACTGGACTGGGCTGCGATGCTTTCTCAATGTCCCATTTCTCTTGTATATAATAAACCTTTCCCTTATATCCATATGCGTGTCTATGAATTTGTTTCTCTAGTTTATCTGGACTAACACAATAGTCTTTTTTATTTCAAATTTCTATTCAATTTAAACACTGAGCTCCCCCTCCCCCTCCCCAACAGGTTATGCTGTTTAGTTGTGTTCTTGAATTTGTTTTTCTGAACTCCTAGAATGACCACCCTTCTATCGCTCTCCCACCTGGTTAAGTCTTGTAACATAAGTAACACCATGGCTAAGGTCAGCTGGTGACCTAGTGATTTGAAGCTGCCAGCTACTCCACTGGAGACAAGGCCCGGAGAGCTCTCTTGTGAAGATTGCATACAACCTAGGGTTTCTCAGGCACTTTGCCTGCTCGCATCGCTGTGAGTTGTAAACGACTCCACAGTACACAATAAAAACACTGAGGCATGCCATACGTATCATACAATGCCCTCATTGAAAGTATACACTCCAACAGAGTTGTACAACCATCATCATAAACAATTTAAGAATATTTTCACCACCTTCAAAGAAGTTCTCTGCCTGTAACCAGTAGTTTTGGTCACCCCCCTTCTCTGTCTCTGTCTGTCTGTCTGTCTGTCTCTCTCTCTCTCTTTCTCTCTCTCTCTCTCTCACACACACACACACATACACACACACATTCACATAGCCCCAAATCCTTCATCCCCATGAAATTCCATTCACTTTTTGATAGAATTCATTTTTCCCTTTCTTGGTATACATCTGTGGTCTTAAATATATATATATATATATATATATATTTAATATATATATATATTCCTCTAGACTGAGCTCTTTGAAAACACTCTTTTTGAAATTTCCCAAGAAATTTCAAGAGATGGAACACATTATATAAATAAATAGAGTGTGGATGTAAAAATTTTAGAACCCTCCAACTACCCCAAGACACAAACGAAGCTTTTAAATTCGCTGTTTGATCCCTGCCCACCACAGGACTGCTCCAGACTATGATGTAAACTAAGCGTCTCTGGAGTGCCATATATATAAAAAAAGTCTGATTCTTTATGTTTAAAAGAGCTCACAGAGTTGATCCAGAAAAATGGAGCATCAATGTGCAAAAGATCACTTCAGAGGAAACAAAACCCACACCCACTGCCGTCGACTCAGTTCAGACTCATTCATGACTCACAGGACAGACGAGAGCTGCTCCAGGGGGCTGCTGGACTGTGAAACTTTATGGGGCCAGGTGGTTTCATCTCTTCCTCTCATCTCATGAGTTTAAACAGCCATCCCTGTGGTTCACACTCTGTCCTTAACACAGATCGTAAAGGCTCAACATTCTCTAATTGTTCTCCACTTTCCCCATAGGGAAAGTGAATATAGGCTCCTTCATTAAGACACCTTTAGAATCTCTGCTGTCACATTTTTCAGATGTCTGCCTCTGGACAATAAGGTGGCTGGCCAGATGTATTCACTGTGTCTGTGCATTTATTGTTGTTTGTAGCATGTATACTGTTAGATATGTTGTATTAGGGATTATAGGAAATTTAAAATGATTCTGCTTTTAGTTCCTACCTTCAGGGAGCTTCAGTTCGCTACTTGGGTAGAAGAACATTGTCTTTAACTTTGGTGTTCGAAGAGGAAATGCAAAACAATGCCATCTGCATTGTGTTTGGGAACATCAAAGTCTTTTCCATCCTCAGAGTCTAATAATATAAAGGCTGATAATTTTATCCAGCTACAATTTTACTATTGTTTTTCTGCCTGAGATGTAGACTGGTGGTCAGACTTACATTTCAGTAGTTGGATAGTATTCATTTTAAAAGCCTTAGCTTCTAAGAAACCTAACTTATGAAATGTATTATATTCGGAACAATTCAAGTGCATTGTGGACAAATGAATAGACCATGCTACAACATCAAAATACTATTTTGCATTCATGTGGCCGAACATTTGGGGATTGAGTTTTTAATTCCTTTAAAGACAGAGAATGTGAGTCACCTGACCCCCTTTGAGTACCCAGGATCTTCCACACAGGAAGAAGCACAGAATGACTGCTTTGACTTCTTATCTCAAAGGGAAAGACCTGGATTGGGAGATTCGGAAGTGGTGTATACATATGTGTATTGCATGAATGTACCCATATGAACACATACATAAGAACTTTCAGGAGGCTCCTGACAGAAGTCTGATCTGGGAGAGTGAGTGGAGAGCAACACACAATGGAAAGCCACTTGATCTGCCCCCTCCTTGAGCAGGGCACCAATGGACCCTGCCTATGAAGAGGGGTGGCTGCTAGGCCATGGGAATGCATTGCTTATGTTTTTTTTAGCAGTATTATTAGCACTTTGTCCACATGCCATACAATTCAATAATTCAATTGTATCAAGAAGAACTGCACAATTATCACCACCTTCAATTCTAGAACATTTTCTTCTTCCTTGTACTCATTTGTGTAGTTATTATTTTTTCTAATTGTAGCAAAAATATCCACAACAAAACCTTCTCCAATTCCATAATTTCTACATGTATCATTGATTATACTCTTCATATTGTACAACCATTATTGATATCCTTTGTCAAATTATTCCTCCACTTTTAACATAAACTCAATGCCCCCTAAGCAATAATTCTTTCTCCTTTGCCCATGGTAACCATTGATCAAGTTTAATTTCTTTTCTTTCTTTTTTAGTAGTTTTCTTGATATACACATATCATAAAACCCCTATGGTTAAATTGCTTTTCAGTCTTTATTTTCTA
Organism: Nesogale talazaci; assembly: GCA_004026705.1. Classification (NCBI taxonomy): domain Eukaryota; kingdom Metazoa; phylum Chordata; class Mammalia; order Afrosoricida; family Tenrecidae; genus Nesogale; species Nesogale talazaci. The sequence continues at coordinate 33,142 of PVJH01004099.1, read as the reverse complement.
AGAAGGAGATTAAGCTTTTAGCAAGGCATCAGCCCATATTTTTCCCATTCTAGCTATTCTGGTACATTGATATTTTATAAATTTTGGTCAGTTCTGGTTTTACTTTGTAGGCAGGACTGAACTGGGCAGAGAGCAGGTTTGAAGTCCTGGTTTATATTTCTGTACAGCAACCTAAGGCACATCAACCAGCTTTCTCTCTTCTCCTTGCCTCTCTTATTTTCATTTCACCAAGTCTTTCAACATGTGCACAACCTCTGTGATACTTGATCAGCAAACTTGACCTATGTGAATGTGTGTGTGTATATATATATGAAGATAAATGCACACACATATATATATATATATACAGGCATACATATAAATACTCGTACATGTATGGATAACCCTTGAATGATGTAGGAGTTAGAGACACAGTTGAAAATCCAAATATAACTTTTTTGATTCCTCCAAAATTTAACTGCTAATTTTTTGGAAGCCTGACTGGTGTGTGGAGGGTCCAGTTACCCTCTATACTTTTTTTCATATGCCTCTGACTTTCATTACTCTTCTTTGACAGAGGTCAAGAATTCCACCTTTGAAAGTTGCTCAAGCTCTTTAAGACACCAGTCACGACTCACCAGTGTAAGATGGTAGAACATTGTCTTTATAAATTACATTATGCCAATTGACCTTGGCATTCTCTGCCACTCGTGTCCTGCTCCTCCAGACCCAGTGACTCATTCCTCTAAATACTTAGCTATGTTTAAGAAATTTTCATCACTTTGCCTGAGCTATGCGCCGACACACTCCTGGATGTTTTTGCAACAAAGGTAAAGACAGTATCTTCTGTGAAGTCTCTATATCTTCATGTATCTACTCCCACTCTCCCTCCCACACCACTTTTGGCTGGGTGTCTACTGAAGTGTCTACTCCTAGATCAGCACTGCTGCAGATCTGGGTATACAACAGTGTTTGCCTCTGCTGCTTTTTACTCTTGTGGACCTCCTAAAGTCTCGCCTACCCGCCATCATTTTTTGGCCAATATTTCCCTGATTGTATATTGCCTCTTCCTCCACCCAAGTTAACTTGCATCTACTCTCTAGCCCACATCTTCTCTTCTCTCCCAAACTCTCCACCTCTGGTAAGCATCAAAGAATGTTTCTTTCAGCATGATTTTTTTCCCCCTTACATTTTATACTAGTGGTCTCTTACCATACTTGTCCTTTTGTTATTGACTAATTTCACTCAGCATAGCTTCCTTCTGCTTCATTCACCTTATGAGGTTTTTCATAGATTCATTGTTATTTAATGTGCCATAAGACACCCCCTTTGGGGAAAAGAATGGAGGGGGAAGGAAGAGAGGCTCATATCAAGGGCCTAAGTGGAAAGGCAGATGTTGGGAGAATGTTGACGAGGGCAGGCAAGTGGGGGTGCTTGGCACAGTATATGTAACTATGTATTGAATTATGTAGGATGAAAAGCGATGTATGAGCCCCCAATAAAATGATTAAATTTTTTTTAAAGACACCCCTTTTATGGAGCTACCAGTTTGTTATTCATTTTCCTTTGATGAGCATTGAGGTTATCTCCATCTTTTTGTTACTGTGGATAGTGCCTCAGTTAGCATGCATGTGCATAATAGATTATATGCTGTATCTGTGAGGGCACTTCAAAAAGTTCAGGGAAGAATTTCATCTTTCAATTCCATTTCTCTACAAATGTTTTGAAGTCCTCTCATATTATAATACCACATCCACACACAGGCTGCATTTCAATATGAGCTAAAGTGTATTTTGTAAAAAAAAAAAAAAAAATCCAAGATTGTTCACTTCTGATAGAGCAAGGGCCTCCCAAGTTTCTTTTTCTTTGTTTACGATGGTCTTCACCTGAATCCCTTGATCTTGAAATGGTGGGCAATAGCCTCTGCTACTGTAGACCTCCATCTACAATGCATGGCAAGCAATTCATTTTGTTTGTTTGTTTCTTTTGCCATGGCTTTGCTTTTGGAGAGCTCTTCCACCATCACTGGTTGCACATCACATAAGTCCCATGGTGTTATTCCAAGAGGACAGTATTTCACCACGCAGGATGGGAACTTTTCACGAGGGGGACACTCACTCACATGGCATCTGCTCAGCAGTGGACCTGCGTAACTCAGATTCGTGCTGTTCAAGGGACAGTCATGTCTCTGTAGGCATGCCTCTGGATTAACTTTTTTAGAAAGTCCAATTGTCTCTGTCCTTTGGGATGATTTTAGTAACTTTAAAACAAAAGAAAAAGAGATTCATAGCAGCTCCCCTTTATCAGTATTTTCAAAATGAGATACAATCCACAATAAGTAATTCTGATCACATAGGAAATAATAAGGGAGAGAAAATATTAGAAACTTGGGAGTTTTGAGTGTTTAGTGTCTATGTGAGAACTTTAGGTCTATCAGGAGGTATCACGCATTCCTTGAGAAAAGAAATAGTAGGCAAGGCTGGAATAATTAGTTAGTGACCCAGTCCACATTTATGGCCACAAACCAGATGAGAAAAAAATTAATAAAAGCAAAACAAGTGTCAAAACAATACTCACAGATGCATGAAAGAGATTTCAACGGATCCATTTTTAAAGTTACTCACTCACACGGCATTTAACAAAGACTCTGCTCTTCAAAGGCAGTGTTCCCTGCACTGGCATCTCACTACTGGGATACCACTAGCCAATTTCTATAAGAAGCCTGAAACATTCCTAGGTGGCTCAACAGGCTTCCACTTGATTCTTAGTGGCGGTTCTAATTTAGTAGGTTTTTTGGTTGTTGAGTTTAACAAAGTGGAATGGGCGATGGGATGAAGACTATTTGTTTACACAGAATGAGAACGGAGGTAGTTGACATTTCAAGGAAAAACTGTGGCCTTTATTTGATTTACAATTAAATACAAGACCGTGAGAACCCATATTCACTGCAGCGCTGTTCACAATAGCAAGCAGAAGGAAACAACCTTCTTTTTTGTTTGTTTGTTTGTTTTGGGGCATCACTGCTCTCCAGTGGTGGGAGTAGGAGGCCCAGCCCCACTGCTGGAATTGAGCCTCCGCCCCAGTGGGCCGCAGTCCCGCGCACAACTACTACGCCACTGGGGCTCAGCCCGGAAACACCCTTCTTAAAGGATAAATGCTTATCCATTGAAGGAGAGATAAACTCTGATGCATACACCCAATGGAATACTACGCATTTCTCACAAAAATGATGAAGCTATTAAGCACCTCATGGCATGGTGGACCTAGAGTGACATAATGCTGAGTGAAATGAGCCAATCACAGAAGGACAAATATTACCTCAGACCACTGATAAAGTCTTTCACAGCAAAGGGAACACCTCGAAGACTGCCAAGGGGGAGAGAGGGTAAAAGATGAAAGATTGCAGTGGACTAGATTATTGACGGGTTAAATGGGGTGGACTGAAAGGTAGTAACTCTCAAGAGAAAGAAGAAAAATCCAAATCAAGGAGTGGGTGAAGGGTAACTATTGCGGGTAATTGATGGGTAGTTTAAACAACTGATACAAAGTTGATCATCAGAAATGTAAACCCCCCCCAGGTTTACAATACAATGTTGTATATGGATATAAATACACATGTGTGTGCAAATACATTTTATTGTTATAAATCCATAGGTAAAGACGATGAAGAGAACAACTCATACATACATACGTGTGTGCACAAGGTGGAGGGGGCCAGGCAGAAGGGAGCTGTTGATATAATGATGCAAAGTCCTTCAGACCTCGGTAACATTCTCCACCTTCCTTTTCTGTAGGATGAATCCATGAGGCACATCTCGGAGGGCTGCTCTGGGGTGCTGTACCTCAATCTGTCTAACACAGGCATCACCAACAGGACCATGCGACTCCTGCCAAGGTAATGCTGGCTTACTTGAAGTACGCTGAGAGAATTTTGTGCCTCCAGGCCCTGACTTGCTCTTTTAAAAAGTCTCACGAGGAGCGAGACTATCCCAACCTGTTTCATTGAGCTGATCCTGACTGATGGAGGTTCCTTGTGTTACAAAGTAAAACTGCTCCTTGGGGTTTTCTTGCCTCTAGTTTTCACAGAAGCAGATCGGGATGCCCTTCCCCCATAAAACTACTAAAATGACTGCAAAGCGGGTGCATAAACAAATGTGACAAAGAAAGCTGATGGTGCCCAGCTTTCAAAAGATGTAGCGTCTGGGTGTCTTAAAGGCTTGAAGAGATACAAGTGTCCATTTAGCCCAGAAGCAACAAAGCCCACATGAAAGAAGCATACTAACCTGTGTGATCATGAGGTGTCAATAGTATCAGGTATCAAACATCAAAGAACCAAAAACCTTATCATAGTGAATGAGGGGGAGTGTGGAAAGGAGACCCAGATCCCATCTGTAGACATACCCTTACAGAAGGGTGTCAGGGGAGGAGATGAGCCAGTCAGGTGCAGTGTAGCATTGATGAAGCATACAACTTTCCTCTAGTTCTTTAATGTCCCCCTCCCCCCACTATCATGACCCCAATTCTACATTGCAACTCTGGCTAGACCAGAGGATGTACACTGGTACAGACAGGAGCTGGAAACACAGGGAATTCAGGACAGATGATCTCCTTGGGACTAATAATGAGTAGTGATACCAGGAAGGGCAGGGGTAGGGGAGGGGAGAAAGGGGAAACTGATCACAAGATGTACATAGAAGCCCCTCCCTGGGGGACAGACAACAGAAAAGTGGGTGAAGGGAAGACATGACAAAAGAATAATAATTTATAAATTATCAAGGGTGAAACCAAGGGCTCTAGTAGGAAGCAAATGCTTTGAGAATGAGGATGGCAGCAAACATACAAATGTGTTTGACACAATGGATGGATGGATGGATTGTGATAAGAGTTGTACAAGACTCCAAAAAAAGGATTTTTAAAAAATGTAACGACCAACAGCAAAAAACCTGTGAGCCACCTAGGAATGTTTCAGACTTCTAGAACTCTTCAAGGCAGTGTTCCCTGCACTGGCATCTCACTTCTATGATACCATTAACAGGCCTCCTATCTCAAGTCCCCAGCTAGTGCCTCCTCCTTCCAGCTTGATGGAAGTTTGAATAACTGGACGTCTTCTTTAACCTATAATTTGTGTCACTCTGGTAGCAATGTGCCCAGGGACTGGAGCTGGGCCTTACTTGCTTCTTTCTGGTCACCCCTTTCTAGGCTTTGAAGTCTGGCCTCTATCACCCATTCTGGGACTTTGCTGCAACAGAAGAGCTGCCTAGACTTTGCGCACTGGGCAAAGATTTCTATTTATTGTGCCCCGTTTGCCTGTTGGTGCTTCCACCGCCTATAGGGAATCTGACATTAGTTGTTTTCTGATTGGAGACTGACTGATTCAACAATACACAGCTTTTTGTTGTTGTTGAATCAGTCAGGAAGTAGAAAACAGCCACTAGAGTTGCCACTGTATTCAAATGTATCATAACACTTTTCCATTTATTAATGCTTTGTTTTTACTAAGGATAGACTAGTGAGGAAAGGCATTTTGTCCTATTGTGGAATGGAACATTAAAATTTGACCTCAGGATAATATTTCCCAAACCTTTGCGGGAATGAATGAATGCTTTTCTGGAACATATATATATATATATATTTTTTTTGGCATCACTGCCCTCAGGTGGTGGGAGTGGGAGGCCCAGCCTTTGCTCCGTGGAGCTGGAATCGAACCTCCATCCCAGTGGGCCGCAGTCTCGTGCACAACCACTACGCCACCGGGGCTCAGCCCCTGGAACATATATTTTTATTTGATTATATTATCTTGGGATCCTTTGAAAATGACAGCAATGCCTATGGAAGAGGCTGAACAAAGAGTTGTGGGTGATCATTTTCCTTTATCTCCTGATGCTAGTTATTTTCTGCCAACATGCAAACCTGAAAGGAGTGGCCCCACAATGCCAGCTTACCGAGCTCACAGACTTTCCCTGTTGGACCGGGTCAGCTCTGTGACGCCTTTCCTTTGACATGGCCTCTGGTACTCGGGGATGTAGAAAGTCCTTCTCCTTCGAGTCAGTTGATATACTTTTACTTATTTGTTTTTGTTTTGCTTTTATTAATTTTTTTCTCATCTGGCTTGTGGCCATAAATGTGGACTGGGTCACTAACCAATTATTCCAGCCTTGCCTACTATTTCTTTTCTCAAGGAATGCGTGATACCTCCTGATAGACCTAAAGTTCTCACATAGACACTAAACACTCAAAACTCCCAAGTTTCTAATATTTTCTCTCCCTTATTATTTCCTATGTGATCAGAATTACTTATTGTGGATTGTATCTCCATTTTGAAAATACTGATAAAGGGGAGCTGCTATGAATCTTTTTTTTTTTTTGGCATCACTGCCCTCTGGTGGGAGTAGTGGCCCAGCCTTGCTCCTGGAGAGCTGCTGCTGGATTTGAACTGCCAGCCCAGTGGGCCGCAGTCCTGCACACAACTATGCCACCGGTGCTCAGCCCCTTATGAATCTCTTTCTAGGTCTCTATCAACTGACTAGCTTCTCTTTGGTAACTTGGAGTTAACTGGTACAGGGGGATTTTTTTATCCTGAAATGAGAATCAACTGCAAGTCAGGACTCCATCTGTTGATTTCTTTGAATTGAGAAAGTGATGAACAAAAGGAATTCATGATGGCAGTAAATTTAAAAGTCAGCAATGATATCACTTGTTCCACACCCTCTTCTGAATTCTTCCCGGATTTCCTGGCAGCACTCTGTCAATATATTGCTGCATTTGTTACTGGATGATCTTTAGCGTCATTCTACTTGCATGTGAAAGGAATGATGTTGTTCCATATTTTGAGCATTCCATTGGGCCACCTTTCTTTGGAATGGGTACATTTCAGTCAGATGGCCAAGTAGCTTTCTTCCAAATTTCCTGGAAGAGACCAGTGACTGCTTTCAGTGCTCCATTTGCTTGTTGAAACAAGCATTTCAATTGATATTCCTTTAATTCCTGGAGTTTTGTTTTTGGCTAGTGTTTTCGGTACAGCTTGAACTTTTTCCTTCAATATCAATTAGTTCTTTCTCCTATGCTATCTCTTGAAATGGCTGAATGTCAACTGGTTCTTTTTGTACAGTGATTTTGCATTTATTTGATCTTTTTTTTTAGGCATCACTGCCCTCTGGTGGTGGGAGGAGGAGGCCCAGCCTTGCTGCTGGATTTGAACCTCCAACCCAGTGGGCCGCAGTCCCGTGTACAACCACTACACCACCAGGGCTCAGCCCTATTTGATCTTTTCATGCTTCCTGCATCATTCGATATTTTGCCCATAAAGACTTGCAAAATGCAACTTGAGGCTTGGATTTTTTTCCATGTAGCTCTTTTAGTTTAAGATATGTTGTTAGTTTCCCTTTTTATTCAAGAACACTTCATTTCACTCATGTGAAGCATGGACGTGGATCAAGAGACAGTTGTGCAAACAGAACAAGGGGACAATGCAGGGTATACAATCAAGAATGCTGTGTCAGGGTCGCATTTGATCACCATACTTATTCAACCTAGATTTGGAGCAAATCATTAGAGATACTGGATGATATGAAGAAGAGTACTGCATCGGATTATAGGGAGGAAGGTGTCTTAACCCTCTGGGTTATTGACAACATGCAGAAGGCACAATCCTCCTTGCTGAAAGTGAAGCCACTTTCACTTTCAAAGCCACTCTATGTAAAGAAAACCCAAATCCTCACATTTGGACTAACATTCGACATCATGAAAAATGGAGAAAAGATTGAAGTTGTCAAGGATTAAGTCTTGCTTGGATCTCCAATCAATGCTCATGGAGGCAACAATCAGATCAGCAGATCAGGTCTTGTGCAGCAGATCAAAGGACACACTACATTAGGTAAATCTGCTGCACAAGACCTCTTTAAAGTGTTGAAAAGAAAGCCTGTTACTTTGAGAACTGAGGTGCACCTGACCTCGGCCATGATTTTACCTCATATGCATGTGAAAGTTGGTCATTGAATAAGGCAGGCAGGATAAGAACCAAGGCATTTGATTTATGGTGCCGGCAAAGAGTATAAAAAATACCCTGGTCTGTCAAAAAACCCAAACAATCCTGTCTTAGACGAAGTGCAGCCAGAATGCTCCTTAGGGGCAAGGATGGCCAGGCTTAGCCTCATGCACTTTGGGCATGTTATCAAGAGAGTCCAGTCCCTGGAGAAGGACAGCAGGCTTGGTAAAGGAGAGGGAGGGGCAGTGAAAATGAGGAAGGTCCTCTACAAAATGGATTGGCACAGTGGCTGTAACAATGGGCTCAAACATAAGAACCATTGTAAGAATGGTGCAGGATGAAGCAGTGTTTTGTGCTGTTATGCTTTGGGTCGATGGGTCAGAACCGACTCAATAGAAGAAGAACGTATTTAAAAGTCCCTACCTTGTAACTGGTATGAAAATGGAGTACCCTTTTAATACGTAAAACATACTAACAGATTCAGCAAAGGAGACATGTTTGTTGTTTCACTTTTGTCTAGCTAATGTAACTGAACACGTTCTGAAATGACATTCATTTCTCAATTTCAGCCGTAGGTCATCTACAGGTAGAAAAGTTTGGGCAAAAATTGACAGCAGCATTTTGTGAGAACCAGTTGGCTCTCTGGGATTTACATGAAAGAGTACCGCATCTTTGATCAGTCTGTGTATATCAGGTGCTCCGCTTACTCTTCTAAGACGCTGCCCTTGTTCTCCGGTGTCACAGCTGAGAACAGCTACAAGTCGTAACAACCTCACGCACAACAGAAGGAGACCTTGCCCAGCCCAGGGCCCCCACGCACCTGCCGCCGTGCCCCTCTACCTCCTCCAGGGTATTCTTCTTTCGGGTCGACCCTCTATCAAGCATGCTATCCTTCTTCGGGGCCTGGCCTCTCTCACAGACATGTCCACAGCACATGGGAATTCTCTCCGTGCTTCTAGAGAGCGTTCCGGTATCATTCCAGCCCCAGCACCATATTTCTCTAATGCTTGCTCCTTCCTCTTTGTCTCCAGCGTACCCATTCCATCCATCAGTGATTGTCAGTGCAGTGTGATGGTAAGTCCGAGCAATTTCAGACCGAAGAAGCTGGGAGAATGCTTTGATTTCTTCACCCCTGCCTATAATGTTTAGGTCATAACCTTGAATCATAGTTGTATTCACTAGTCTTCCTTGTATAGGTTTACAGATATTATGCTATCACGGAAAGGATCGTACTTCAAGATAGATCTGGAAATGTTCTTTTATCTATGAATGTGACACCATTCCTCTTGAATTTGTCATTCCTAGTGTATTAAACCAAATGATCATCTGATTAAAAATGGCCAATACCAGTCCCATTTCAACTCATGGATGCCTGGTTCATTGATCTTTAAGCTTCAATTTCAATTAAAAAATTTTTTTCAATTTCAATTTTTATTTCTTCCACTTTTCCTAGATTGATACTGTGTACATTCATTCCATGATCCTTTTTTAAAAATTTAATTAAATTTTTTTGGCACCACTGCCCTCTGGTGGTGGGAGTAGGAGGCCCTGACTTTGCTCCCATAGAGCTGCTGCTGGAATTGAACCTCCATCCCAGTGGGCCACAGTCCCGCACACAACCACTACGCCACCGGGGCTCAGCCCCATGATCCTTTTATTAATGAATAGTTACAGATATTTCTTCTCACCCTGATTCTTGCCTCACTGGCAAATGAAGGCCCTAGAAGCATTGTTCCATCCATGTCATTGAAGTCAATTCTACTTTGAGGAGACAGCTGTTTCCTAATCATATTTTGAATGCCTTCCAACCAGAAGGAAGGCTGCATCTTCTGGCGCTCTCTCCGACATTGCTTCACTGCTTATCCTAAGGGTTTCAGTGCCTAATCCCTCAGAAGTGGTCAGCACAACCCTTCTTCATCATCAGCTCTTTGTTGAAGAGCTCCACTGAGGCTTGTTCACAACATAAGTAACCCTGCTCCCAGTGGCAGAGCTTCCAATTCCATAGCTTCCAACATGCAAGCCACCACAATACAACAAATTAACTTTATTAAGATCCAGCCACCTCTCCCCCCCAAAAAAAATACTGTCATTGAGTCAATTCTGACTCTAACTGACACTTTTCTATCTGAGGCTGAAAATTTTATGGGAGAAGAAATCCTCATATTTCCCCCCAAGTGTTCAAACTGCTGACCTGGTGGTTAGCAGCTCAATGAATGTATGCCAAAAGAGATGCAAAAACTCAGAGTCATTATAAAGCACACCTTTTCGGTTCAAATCCAGCAGCAACTCTCCAGGAACAAGGCTGGGCTTCCTACTCCCAGCAGGGCAGTGATGCCACATACACAAAAAAGCAAAACAAAACAAAACAACAACAACAAAACACACCTTTTTTGAGAGCCAGGTGTTTACACACTAGTACAAAATAATTGAATATAAATAAAATTGAGAGGGCTGAGGCAGTTCAAATCCAGCAGCAGCTCTCAGGGAGCAAGGCTGAGCTTCCTACTCCCACCAGGGGAATAATGCCCCCCCAAAATAAATAAATAGATAAATATAATTGAGAAACTATATATTTACTGTTCTATGGTTAGTTGTTTCTTTTTTTAAAAAAAATCATTTTATTGGGGACTCATCCAACTCTTATCATGATCAATAACATAGCAATTGTATGCAGTCCACATTTGCACATTTATTGCCATTATCATTCTTGAAACCTCCTTCCACTTAGGCCCCCAGTATCAGCTCCTCATATTTTCCCTCCATCCCCACTCCACCCTCATGAACCCTTAATAGTTCATAAATTATCATTATTTCATCATATCATACAATGTCTGATGTGCCCCTTCACCCACTTACTGTTGTGGGTACCCTGTTGTCCGTACCCCAGGGAGGAGATTATATGTAGATCCCTGCAATTGGTTCCCCCTTTCTACTCTCCCTTCCCTCCATCTTCCTGGTATCACCACTCTCACCACTCATCCTTAAGGGTTCATCTGTCCTGAATTCCACATGAGAAACTATATTTTTATAATATATAGTCTCCTTATCAGAAACATAGTTTACCTCTAAATTTTTCCTCCCAATGTTCCTATGTCTCTCAATATATTGTTACTTTAGTCTTGCAAACAATTTTTGTAAAAGTTATTTTTAGTTGCTTGTTAACTGATAAATAATATTGTTTCTGGTTATATATTCTCATATTTTGTAAGTTGTCGATTTTAGACTTGGATTAGAGGGCCAGTGTCTTTTCAAATTCATTTGAGTGGCATGATTGATTTCTTTCCTTTTATGATTAAGAGAAAACATTTAGGGCCCTGAAGTTACTAGTAAGTAAGAATGAGGGAACTTTTGTAAGTTGAAAGTATTGTTCTCATTTCCTAAGCTACTCTATATTTGATTTGATTTCCTCTTTGACCCAGTACTTGTTTAGAAAAGAGGTTTTGATTCCAAGTGGTTGAAATTTCTTTGATTGAGCTTCTGTTTTTAATTTCTAGTCTTATGCACTGTGGTCAAGAAATGTGGGCTGAGTTATTTCTACTTTTTGTAATTTATTGAAATTTCTCTGTGGATCAGCTTAGAATTAGCTTTAGTAAATGGTTTATAAATTTTTAAAACAAAGAGACTGTCTTATGGAGAACAAAATTTCTATGTGTTTATGTGTGCATGTATGTATAAATTCTTGCTGTCATCTTATGATGGTGGTATATTTATTTATTGTTATCTTGAAATTTTTCTTGCCTTACTTTAAAAAAAATCATTTTATTGGGGGCTCATACAACCCTTACTGTAATCCATACATACAAACTGGAAGTTTTGGGGTTCTTTTAAATGATTTTATTGGAGGCTGTTATAGCTTTTATAACATTCAATACATCATTTGTACCAAGCATATTTGTATACATGTTGCCATATTCATGTCCAAATATTTTCCACGTGAGCCCTTGGTATAGGCTCCTCTTTCCCCCTCATCCCTTTTTTAAAAAATGAATCATTTTATTTGGGGCTTATACAACTCCCATCACAATCCATACATACATCAATTGTATGCAGGCCACATTTGCACACTTGTTGCCATCATCACTCTCAAAACATCCTCCCGCCACTTACACCCCCAGTACCAGCTCTTGTCTTACTTTTATAATATGGTTTTATACATAAAGATTCGATATGTCACACATTTCATTCTAGATTGTAACATTGGTCCAGTCACTGTCTCCTCAGGAATCTATCCTGCCTATCTTGCACAGAGAACAGTCACACATACATGAAGGAAAAAAATAAAAAGAACCTACAAGTAGTCACAAGTCTTACAGGGATCGTGACACAAAATAGATGGATATTTCTCTGTTAAACAGAGAGAAGGACATGTCATAATAAACCACCAATCTAGTCCCCATTTCTCTCAGGGCTGCATGTTCCAGGTCCCGCTTACCTAAAAGCACATGGACCCTTTTAGTCTTCAGCATTCGTGCCCCAAAGGTGCACCTTCTAAAAGATGCAGCCAGGAATGGAGGCCTCCTTGCATGTTTAGTCTTTCAGTGTGGCCCCTTGTGAGTAACCTTCCAGCAGTTCCAAGGGGGTGCCAATGCCTAGGGCTGCCCTCCAAGTCTAAGAAAAGTCTCCAATCGGGATTCGTCAGGGGCTTCATGGAAGCCAATATGCATGGTATTTAATAATGATTAAATATACTTTTACTCTGTTTACTTTTTTGGGGAGGCATCACTGCCCTCTGGTGGTCGTGGGAGCTACCCAGCGCTGCTTCTGAGAGCCGCCGCTGGATTGGAACCGCCAAGCCCGCAGGCCGCAGTCCCGCACTCAACCACTTACACCACCGGGGTTCAGCTCTGTTTACTTTTTAAGAAGGCAGTTTTAAAATAAATATTTCTTGTGAAAGTTAAATACACAGTCTTTTTTCACATCTTTTGCTATATGCTTATGATTTTTTAATTGTATTTGTGTTTCAGATAAATGTTTACCCAGAAAATTAGATGACTGTTGTACAATTTCTACATTTTATGCCCAATGATATTAGTTACATTTGTCAGAAGGTGTCCGCTCTCTCATTATGTCTTGTCTGGTTGTTCCATTTCCAGTCATCTAGTTTCCCTGACCTCTTACTTTCTTGTTTTCACTTTAGAGTAAGTGTTGACTGTTTGGTCTCATATAAATGGTTTTTAAAGAGACACAGTACTCAAGGGTGATGTTGTTTATTTTCTGGGTCAATCTGCTATTTAGTTAAAAGATGACCTCATGGAATAGTTTTGGCTCAAAATTTTATGAGTGTCTCAAGGTGACCGTGTCTGGGAGTCCTCCAGTTTCAGCTGGCCCAGTAAGTCTGTACTGTTTAAGAATTGGAGTTCTGTTCCATATTTTACTTCCCTATCTCAGAAGTCATCTGTTATGTTCCTTTATCAGAAGACTTGGTAGTGGTAACCTGGCACTTGAGGAAGAACTCAGGGTAGGTGAGGTGGTGACTTATAGGTGAATCCTGTGGACTGACTTCATTTCAAAGTTTGTGGTTTCTTTCATTCACTTTTAATCCAGGTGTAGAGACCAATAGTTTTACTGTAGATGGCAGCTTGCAAAATTTAAAGACCCCAAGACACCAGTTACCAAACTAGGATATAGGATGTTTGTGATTTTTATCTTATTCTACACATTGTTTCTGCTTTCTGTTATGTGATGCTTGTGTTGAACTCTGTTGGCTACTTAAAAGTGAAAGAATAACTGATTCCCCTGTGTTAGACAAGATGCCTAATACATTTAAAATTTTCCTCTCATTCTCCTTTAAGGAACTTTTTTTTTACATGTAATGCTTCTGTTGAATCTATTCGGTTCTTATCTCAATAATTCTCTTTTATTTTCAGATAAAAATTGTCATTCTTTTCCATCCAGACCTGTCATCTTCTTTCACATAATTGTTAGGCCTACACGCAGTTCTGCAGCATAGTGGGTCACCTACATCTGTCCTAGGGACTGTGGTGCTTGGGAGATGGGACAGAGAAGGTCCGGTTAGTAGGGCCTACCAATTTCTGTACTGTAAATACTTCTTCCATGCTTGGAAATACTTCCACCTTTCAGAGGGTCTCTAGTCCTGAAGAAAATTAAAATAAGCCCAGAAGAGTAAAAAAAAAAAACCCCAATTTTTAGGATATTCCATCTGAATTGAGAGACAATCTCATGGGTAGCTGTGATGCATTGCACACTAACAACTGAAGAGCATGGTGGGATGACATCAAGCACAGCATACATGGCCTTTGGGTTTCCCAGACTTTATACATTTTTGAGAAGAGATCTTTTTGAACTGGCATAATGTCCACTGCCATGGCTGGTGGGTTCAAACTGCCATGTGGTTAGCACTCAGTATGTAACAACTATATCAGCGGGCTCGTGGTGTGTATAAATAGATTTAGATATAGAGAGAGTATCTTATAAAATCCTTATGTGAGAATCCAAACTTGCCAAGGGGATTTGGGAATGTCTATCTACCTACCTGCCTGCCTATTTCTCTTTCATCTATGTATATTTGCTTAGCATATTTTTTCCAATCATGCTTTGAAATAACCTATTCCTCTAGGATATTTAATATAATGCTTTAGCCATACATAACTTTTTAGGGATTCTTACTTCATAATGAAACTATGCTTTTGGTGGGGATAATATATATATTTCCCAAAGTAAAAAAATTCTTTTGGATTTTAATATCTAGTTCCTGCCATTTAATGACCACTCAGAATAAATAGTACATGATACTGATTGTCTGGGGGTCATATGTACACTGATTTTCCTCTCTATAATAACAATAGACTTCACAGCGATTATTTTTGCCTTGACTTTCATTGTTTAAACTGTGCTGGGGTTTGCAAAAGTATTTTTGGAACTAGAAATGGCCATAGACTTGTTGGTTGTAGTTTCTCTCAGTCTTTCTGCATTGCCTCTAGTACTTCTTTTCAAATAAACCATATGCCAGAAGAGAAATGTAATTTGTTTGCCCTTCTCGGCCCTATTGATTTGCCAGTTTTTTATTTGAATACTTGTCCTCACCTCCCACGAACTCACTCAGTTTTCTAAAGTTGAAAGAAAGGGCTGCCCATAGAATGCCCATTCCAGGAAATGTTTTGCTTCCAAATATTTCCTGAATTAAACGCTTTCTATTTATTCCTTCTGCCACATGCCAGGTGGCATTCTCGGCACCTCGCTGGGCAGGGGTTCTTCCTGTGGTCCTGCCTCCAGTCTTCTTCCCTTCAGTCTTTCATTCTTACCTTGAAGGAGATTCCCCCTCCTCCCTGACTGTCCTGGAAAAGTATGATCAATCGGATCTGCCCAGGTTTCCCAAGAGGAGTCCTGAACCCTGCTGCTTTCTCTTCAGCTGGATTGCCCTCCCCTTCCCTCTGCTGTGCCTCAGCAGGTACACCCCCAGTCACACCACCTCCTAGGAGCCCCGCATGATTTATTTTTCTCCTGAGTTCTTGTAGTAGTAGCTATGCCCCTCTTGACCATGCTTTTAGCACTGTGTGCAAAGCATTCTGGGCATTCAGGAGTGAGTGAAGCTCATGGGATCTTTGCTCCTCATGGAGTCTAAGATGCTGCCGTGGGGAAATCTGCCAGTGCAGGCTTTTAACCGAATGATTTGAACCCACCCAGCAGTTCCGTAGGAAAAAGGCCTGGTGGCTATATTCCCATTGGGCAGTTCTACAGTCACCTGGTCTCATCGTGAGTCAGGATACTCAGCAACGGCTCACAATAAGAAGGGAGGAGAGTTTGATTTTTTTTTTCATGTGAATGAATTGACCCTTCAATTCCTTTGGGAACCTCTGAATGCTTGGGACAGTCTAGTTAGGTAGCTCTTCCAGTGCCCATCAGAGTGTGACCGCGTCAGCTGTTGCCTTTGCTGGACAACCTCGAAGTCGACCGTGAAACTATGAGACCATATCTCTGTGCAGAGACAGCCTGTGGCGATTGGATGGCTAGAATCTGCCTCTGTGAAACCAGAGAGCCCAGCCCTCAGCCGAAAGGAACCAATGTGCAAAGTTCTTTTACAGGCCAGGCCTTACCTTGGCAGAACTCCAGATAAAATGTTCTTTAAATATATAACTTTACATTCTTGCCAGTGGTACTTCTCACAGGTGTTGGAGAGCTAATACAGCAGGCCTCGACTCTTTAATTGAGGTGGGGAAAGGCCAAAAGAAAGAAGAAAAGAAAGTGCCCGTGGGTTTCTTTAAGAATGATAAATTCTAAAAGATGATAGGAGTAGCAGAAAAATAAATACATCACAAAGTTAAGAGATGATTCTGCTCCCCTACAAGAAATGCTTATCTTTCAAATAATTAAGTAAAGATCAACAGAACCTGCAAACCTTTCACCCCAGAGTAGACTTAGAATTTTCAAATGAGCCCTCGCCTGGGAAAATGAGGAAACTTACTCATGTAGGGAACACCTATCTTTGCCAAAAATCAGAATAAAAAGTAACAGCATGGCTTAATATTTGCCAAGCAAGTGTGAGTTCACTGTCAACTGATACTTTCCCTATCCACGGCAGCTTTATGTTGCTAGAACTTTAAATCCCTAGGAGAATTTGCGGGGCCACGTAAGATGGGTATGCTTCGTTTTCAAACCAACGGTTTCTATAAGGCTCTACTGTGAAGAGGTTCATCCAGGACCTTCAGCCCAGGGGGCATCTAATCAAATGAACAACTGCTGCTCAAACCCAGAGACTCCTCACCTGGGATCAGTTGATCTCCCAACTAGGGAGAAGGGATATGATTGGCTGGTCCCTGAATTTTGAAGAGGGAGAACAAACATTTCTTTCCACCAAACTCTTAGCTACACTGTGTAAAACGGGGGTCATGGCAGTAGTCACTGAGGCCTTTTCAAGGTGGAAAGGTTGGCAACTTGAACCCATCCACCACCCCCAGGGAAAAATAGGTGAGAGTCAGCTTCATAAGGAGCATAGCCTAGGAAACCCGACAGGACAGTTCTGCTCTGTTCTGGAGGGTCCCTGGGATTCAGCATCAATTCGACAGCAATGATTCGAGGCGTTTTCACCTAAATGTAACACAAATCTTTAAAAAATCACATTATGCCAAGAGCAAACAAAAAAATCCAAACCCACTTCCACTGACATCAAGGGGACCCTATAAGATAGTTGTTTCCATATAGAAGAATAGAAATGATCCTTTGGGTTCCCCAGACTGTAAATCTTTGTGGGAGCAGACAGTCTCACCTTTCTCCCCAGGAGTGGCTGGTGGGTTTGAACTATTGGCTTTGGAGTTAACAGCTCCACCCCAGGACGCCTATTGCCTATGGTTGCTGCAAGCATTTTGATGAATCATTCACACTCTTACTATTTTAAAATCGCTGACATTATTAGGCCTCTCTTGTTATTTAATGATAACGCAGAAGCACACACATTACTATTCCACAATTTCCTTTAAGATATTTTGATAATTATATATTTTAATAGAATTGGTTATCTTTGTTATAAATATTTTATTTTATGTACCAAAAATTAAGGTATGGATGGGTCTGTAGAATTAGGGTGTGAATGGGTCCACAAAAAGAGAAGAGTACACAGTGGGCTGAGTACGATATGAAAAAGTAAGAACAATGTGTAAATTATCAAGGGTTCATGGGGGAGGGGGGCAAGAAGGGGAAATATGGTTGAGCTGGTACTGGGGGCCTAAGTGGAGGGAGGATGTTTCATGGGTGATGATGGCAACAGGTGTGCAAATGTGGTTTGCTTACAATTGATGTGTGTGTTGATCATGATGGGAGTTGGATGAAGCCCCAATGGAATGATTAAAAAAGTAAAAAGAGGGGGAAAGAGGAGCTTATACGAAGGGCTCAAGTAGAAAATATTTGGAAATGAAGATGACAACATGTGTACAAATGTGCTTGATACAAAGGATGTATTGAATGTTATAAAAGCTGTAAGAGCCACCAGTAAAATCATTGGAAAAAAAAAAGAAGCGTTCCTAGTTTAATTTCAATTTTTTACTATTATCTGAGCATACAGATTTAAGGAAATTGAATGATATACTTGCCGAGGGCATAGATGCAACACGAATCCCTTAAATTCTTAGAATAATGTTGTATGTTCCACTTGGTCAAAGGAGTATCCATTCCATTGAGAGGAGATAAAACTCCACAAAACAATTGATATTATTATTTAGGGATAGTAGTAGTAATAATTATAGCATCTCTATAATTAATGCTCTACCAATTCACTGGTAATTTTAATAACCACCCCCATGAAATATATATAGATTAAGCCTCTGGTCACTCACCCCTGACCATAGAGCAGAGGTACACATCGCCTGGCTATCAGGCAGAGTGCAGTAGAAAGTGGATTGTTGTCAATGTGGTTAGGTTAAAGTTTAATGCCTTATCATTCAACCCCCCTTTTAACCCATTTTAAATTGTTCTACTCTTTAAAATTTCCTGCTTTCTTTTCAATTGAGGTTTTTCTCTGCTTGACTTTGTCACTGCTGGCAGTGGTGGGCAGGGTTTGTATATGGAATCCAGGGTAGGGAAAGCTATGGAGACAGTACCTGAATTAAAAGGGTCTTGAGGAAGGAGGTTGGGGAGAAATGGGGAGCCAGTAACAGTGAGTACAAGAAAGAAGTAAATGCTCTAAAAATGATGGTGGTGATGATTGTACAACTCTTCTTAATAGGATTGTCTATTGTATTGCATGATGTGTGAATTATACGTCAATGAAACAGTTAAAAGTCCTGTGGAGCACACCTCTAATCAGATACACCTAAGTCATTGTGTGTCAGAATTGACTACCTAGCACCTGGTAGGATAGTGGGTAAGGACTTCTGCCTGGGTGGGCTCTTCCCTCCATTATATGTGTGTGTATGTATGTGTGCATCACTAAAGAAAGCCCCAAGGGCTTCTGGGACTGTGTCTGAGAGTTTCTTTCTCCAGAGAAGCAACTGCTGACCTGCGATGAGCAGCCCAACATGGGTCGTGCTAGGCCACCAGGACTCCTATGCCTCTCTACAAGTCAAAATGGTGCTTTATGATCATGTTTGTATGCAGCTGAATATACGAGTATTATCTATGAACATATTTTCTTCCACCTTAAAAACACCCAACCCGGGCTGAGCCCCGGTGGCGTAGTGGTTGTGCGCAGGACTGTGGCCCACTGGGACGGAGGTTCAATTCCAGCAGTGGGGCTGGGCCTCCTACTCCCACCATCGGAGAGCAGTGATGCCAAAAAACAAAACAAAACAAAACAAACACCCAACCCGATGGTAACACAATCACTTCTCTGTTCTCCTTTAGGCCTCTCACTTTTAAAAGTAGGTCATGATAAACTCTACCTATTTTACAGATGAAATGACTGAGGTCTAGGGGAGCTGAGGCCTTCTAGCTAGTAGTTGGTCAAAGAAAGTATATTCTTCTCTCACTCGCCAGATGGTGAGACAATCTGAGCGGTTAGGGAAGTTGCCGTTGGAGTCAGGGCTGGGATTCAAATCCCATTTGGTCAGAATCCAAAGCCTTGTGTTGTCTCCATTGTATTGTGCGGCCCGCCTCACTGTGCTCTCTCCAAATGACAGAGCTGAAGGATTGTTAAAAATAGCCCCTGCTCCCACTCCCTCCCTCAGTTGAGTCATGGGGTGCCTACACTCAGGGGAGAGGAAGATAAAGCATTTCGAAGACCTTTCCAATCTTTAGCCCAGCTCAATTCAAGGACCCCTGGTGAGGGGGCATGGCTTTGGGATATTCTGAGTGCTGCTGTCTCTTTGAAGGCCCCAGGCCACCCAGCCACTGGGGAGTACAAGAGGCTGATGCTTCTGCACACAGTCACCAGCAGAGAAAAATGTGCATTTTTAGCATTTTTAATCAAGTCGTTTACTATTGAGAATCATTAGAGCATAGAGATGTGGTTTGCAAATTTTAGGGATAACTTCAATCAATAATCAATGCTTGCCTACCTCATCTTATCTCCCAAGAAGTGTGAAGGCAAATTTCATTTATTAGCTTTTCTGAAACCCAGAGGCATTTTCTCCTTACTTTTGATTCTATTTGTTTTCTCATTTGCTGTAAACTGTTGCAAACCATAAACCAAGAGCCATGCTTGTAACTCCCCTTATGAAAGCAGGCAGCAGTGGGAGTCCTTGTACTTGTAAGACATGCCAGGTTGAGGAGGGCTGGGCACGTTGCCCAGAGAGCGTATAGCTGTGCAGAAGTGTGGGCTCGTATTCTCCTCACCCCCCTCTTTTTCTGGAAGCTCTCATTTTGGTCGTTGTGGTGACGCCACATTCAATCTGCTTCCACTCCACTGGGATCTATATAGCCTCTGATGCCGTTGTGATTCCTCTCTCAGTTGCCCACCCCCCCCTTGTTAGCAGGCTCCTCTTCTGAACCTATTTGCAAGCTCTGCACATCAGCCTTCCTTTAACTTAAGTAGCGAAGCCGCTATTTGCATCCTCAAATCTATTTTTCCAAACAATTGGTGTCTCAAGTTCATTTTACAAGTTATGCCCAACTTTATTTCCTTTCTGCTCCAAGTCCTTATAAAACAATGGAATCTGAAGCACCCCCCAGGAACCATTAATCTCCATTTAAATGTTTACAAAGTGTTGCAGATATTTTGTATGTTATTTTAGTGCTCCAGAGAGAAAACACAAAGGCAGCAAAAAAAAAAAAAAAAAAAAAAGCCAATTCTGTAACTTGGGTTCCCAAAGCAAACGAACTTCAAGTGACATGCCTTCCCTCCCTGAAAACTTGAGCCCAGCCAGCTTTCCTGAAAACCTAGGCAAACCTTTCATTGATTTTTCCTGGAAGTGTACCTAGGCATGACCTGATAGCCTGCTGAAACCACGGGGAGATAAGGAACAGAAAGGTTAAACAGTTGACCATCTGCAGGAAGAAAAGACTCCTTTAACATAACTCTCTTTTTCATAGAGGCTTAAGAAAGAAGTGAGGAAATAACCAAAGCTAAACTCTTTTCTTCTTCTCTTCTCTTGCCTTGTCTTTTCAGGAACTTCCACAATTTACAGAACCTTAGCTTGGCTTACTGCAAAAAATTCACAGACAAAGGTTTACGGTACCTGAATTTAGGGAACGGATGCCACAAGCTCACCTATCTGGACCTTTCCGGCTGCACCCAGGTTTGTCCTTCAGACTTCTCTTTCTCGCAGCGGCTGATGAAGGAGTTTCCCGGAGTGCAGGCTGCATCCAGCCCTCATGTTACGCTACCGCTCTGCACAGCTGGCGGCAGCACCCTTCTCGGAGGTTTTTAAATCACATGGCTGCAGCTGCTTAAATATTCCCCAGGAATACTATAGGCTCTTGGCTTCTTTCCACCCCAGTGTCACATCGACAAGCAGGCAGAGTTCATTGGATGAGGAAGCAGACCACTTCTGGGTAGACTCTCTGAGCACAATTCTGAGACCAAGGTCTAAAAATCTTGAAAACTGCAGATTGCTACCAAGACACAAACAAAGGGAAACCTTTCTGGAGGGCTGCTCTGCAAAGAACTCACTGAGCAGGCAATGGGCTCCCACGTGGGCTCTCAATGGACAAACGTGAGACAGGAAATAAAATGAGAATGGCAATGATAATGCATCTCATTCTCGGTTTAAAAAAGACACATGAAGATAGGAACGCTGTGTGGAAAACATTTTGAAACCGAGGGGACAGGCTTAAGGAAAATTAGGCAGAAAAAAGGGTGGAGTTGTGGAGGGGAGTGCCTGGTAGTCTAGAA
The DNA here is from genome assembly GCA_004026705.1 of Nesogale talazaci. Lineage (NCBI taxonomy): Eukaryota > Metazoa > Chordata > Mammalia > Afrosoricida > Tenrecidae > Nesogale > Nesogale talazaci. The sequence goes on along the minus strand of PVJH01004099.1, from coordinate 11,459 downwards.
GAGCTTCCTGCTCCGTTGATAGTGTCTTCGGTGCTTCTGTTGGTAGATCGGCGCTGTGGTTCTCCACTTTGTTTCTTCCACCTCTCTGTGCATTTTATTAGCACTGGTGTCCCTGTATGGTCATCATCCTACGGGGAGAGTGGGATGGTATACACGAGAGCTGGCTGCACTCTTGTTGGTAGGTGCCATTGCGTGATTCCAACACCGAATGACCCTATGTCCAACAGAGTGGGGTACTGCGCCGTCCCTACAATTATTATTATGCCTGAGCCCAATATTGCAGTCACGGTATCCATGCAGCTCATGAAGGTCTTTCTCCTTGTTCACTGACCTGTGATGTTACCCAACACGAGATCCTTTTCCAGGGCCGGTCTCTCCTGATCGCACGCACACCTGACAAGAGACGAAATCTCACCGCTTTGGATTGTAAGGGGCATTCTGGTTGTTCTTCCTCTAAGGCAGATTTGCTTGCCTTTCTGGAACATCCCTGCTGTTTTCAATATTCTGCACCAGGACCATAACTGAAATGCATCATTTCTTCACCGGTCTAATTTATTCATCAGCCAGTTTTTGCACGCATGTGAGGCGCTTGAATGTATCGTGGCTTGAGTCAGGCGCGCATGAGTCTCTGAGGGACATCGTTGTTCTTGAAAAGACTAGGTACCCTTTGTTGAGTCGTCACTAGATGTCGGTCACCATTCTGGGTGCTGTCCATGGCTTAGCTCTACGCCTCAGCCCAGCGCTGTGGGGTATGGATGATGTCTTTTGGGAAAATGGAACCTGGTGGTGCTGTCAGGTGAGCACTGGGGGCTGAAGGAAAGGGTGGTCATTGAGCCCCATTAGCAATTCAAAGAGACAGCGAGGAGGCTACCTGTTCCCGTTCAGACTGACAGTCTGGGAAATCCTCCACTGGGTTGCTGAGTCAGAACCAACCTGAGGGCAGTGGGCAGGCTACGTAGATGAGGAAACGGAATTAGGGAAGGGCTGGCTGAAGTGTCCACCGTGTGAGGCGGGGAAAGGGCGCCAAGCTCGTTCAGTTAGAAGTCAGGACACTCCACGGGCTATCTCTGAGGACGCTCAAACTCCTGAAGACAAATGTTTTGACTTCATCATCGTTCATTTCTAACTCTTACAATGTGATGTTTTATAGTAGGTTTGACATTATAATATTCTGTTATCCCAGGAAGTGGGTGAAGGGAGACATCGGACAATGTAAGATATGACAAAATAATAATAATAATTCATAAATTATCAAAGGTTCCTGAGGCAGGAGGGAGGATCGGGGAGGGAGGGGGAAAATGAAGAGCTGATACCAAGGGCTCAAGTAGAAAGCAAATGTTTTGAGAATGAGGAGGGCAACAGAAGGACAAATGTGCTTGGTATACAATGGATGGATGGATGGATTGTGCTAAGAGTTGTATGAGCCCCAGTAAAATGATTAAACATTTTTTTAAATTCTGTCATCAGTTATCTGTGGAATCTGTTTGAGCTGGTTTTTCTCAACGTTTATTCCTAAACATTTCTTCTTAAGCTTAGTCTAGATTAAGAAACAAACTAAAGAGACAACTTATATCAAAGGCATTTCCAGGTCTTTCATATTTAGTCTTTGGGAAAGGTGGCACTTACAGTTGGATCCCCCTCAAAACCAAGCCCGCTGTCATGGAGGCGATTCTGCCTTGTAGACACTCTACAGGAGGGTGTCCGAAGCAGCCAATATTTATGGGAGCACATCACCTCATCGCTCTCTGGCAAGTGACTGGTGAGTTTGATCCCCTGACCTTGCAGCTAGCAGTCCAGCGCTCATCTGACAGCGCCAACACAGCTTCCTTTGGATCACTTGTGTGTTCACTATTTCATTCTCCTTCCAGTCAGGTCCCTAAAGAGTAGTTACACACGAAGGAGATGCTGTTCATGTCTGTTCCTCTAAGTTATGTCTTTTCTTGATGCTCCTTAGTTAATATCACTTTGTTGCCAATTGCAAGCTTGATAGAACACACTGCAGCTGCTCACCCTCAGACTATACTTTATGAAAGTTTTTGTGTGGTGGAGAGAAGGTCTAGGGAAATTGAACAGGAGCAGGTAGTTCTTAGTTGCCTCAGAGATCTAATAACCTCATTGTCTCAGGCCGGGTAGACTAGAGAAACAAATTTATAGACACATATGCGGATATAAGGGAAAGGCTTATATAAGAGGAATGGAACATTGAGAAAGCATCCCAACCCAGTCCAGTTCAAAGTCATAAGACCGATATTAGTCCATATGTCCGATACCAGTCTATAAAGACTCCTTCCAACTCAAAGTCACAGGTCAGTGGGTGCAGAATCCCGGCGCTGGCAGGGGTCCCCTCATGGCTCCTCATTTCCAGGGCCCAGGGTCCATAAGCAGTATCCATTGGTGATAGAAACATCTCAGTGCTGGCAGCGGTCTCTGTGACTTTTCTGGCTTCCGAGGTCTGGTTTCATCAGAGTAAGGCTGTGTGGCTTCTCCTCTGGCTCTTCCAGTTCCTCGGATGTTGCCATCTTGTCTTATCAGTCAAGCACTTCCCAACAACTGGGAGATGGTCTCTCATCTTCACGAGGGAAATATCGCGAGACTTCCCAGAATTCTCAGAGAAACCCATGCCCACAGAGGTCTCATTGGCTATCTCCAGATTGACAGGCTAGACTCCACCCCTAGACTTCCAATCATGAAATTGACATCAAGCACATGACCGCCACACTCACCTTTTAAGTCTCCGTTATGACCACATATAAAGCCGTGTTGGTTAATGAGACATCACCACTATAGGCTGTATATGTGTGGGTGGGGCTGTTAACCACTAGGTTAACCACTAGGCTGAAACCACTAGCTGCTCTGCAGGAGAAAGCTGGGCGTCCTCGTCTGTAAAGATTTACTGTCTCAGAAATCCACAGGGCAGTTCTACCCTGTCCTAAAGCGTCCCTATGAGTCAGAATTGACTTGAGGTAGTGAGTTTTGAGTTTGTCTGTCGTCTGTCTGTCTATCTATCTATCTATCTATCTGTCATCAAGTACAGAAGTAACAAAGGAGCTCTGATGGCACTAACCAGGTCTGCCAACTAAAAGTCAACAATTTGAACTCACTACCTGCTACCAGTCTGTCTCGGTAAAGATTTACAGTCTCAGAAACCCTCTGCCCTGCTTCTCCTCTATCCTGTAGCATTGCTATGAGTCAGAATCAACTAGAAAGCGACGAGTTTGCCTGTGTGTTGCCATATACCTAACCAGGAGCCCTAGAGGCTCAAGGCTGATGTGCTTCAGAGTTAACCAAAAAGTTGGTTGTGTGAATCCACTCTGCAGCTCTAGGGGATAAGACCAGATCTGATGATAGGCTCCTGTAAAGATTAAACTGACACATGGGGTTATTATGAATGGTAATTGAACAACGGCATATGTGATGCTTTAATACTGTATGTTTCTTTTGATTTTTCTCATAGTCTAAAGGAAAAGCTTTCAAGCAAGTGAGCCTCTCATAGGAGGAAGTGCCTTGCTGGATACATCCTCTTGGTCTTTCTTCTCAGCTAATTGGTCCACATTCCTCTCTGAGAATGGTCTTTTAAAGCTTCATCATTAAGGCCTCTACTTACTTTTTGAGATAGACAGGTTCTACACATAGATTACTCTTGATCTAATACCCATATTTCTGGTTTAACATAGTGTTTGTGTCAAATGACATCCTTTCATAAGCAAAGAAAAGAAACATAATTCTAAAGACCCAAACCATTGCTTTACTGGTTTGACATCTTTATCGAGGACTTAGGACAATTTCTGCCTTTGTTACTCAGGGTCTGCTATCTGCCCTACCAACCAAATGACCTTACACAACCAAGTCCCTTTTCTTACCCAGCTCATAGTTCAACCCAGGATTTGGCAGGTGACTCTCCATGGGGCGATTCAGGGATCAAGACTCCTTCCATCTTATAGCTCTTTATCCTAATGGACTTCAAAGTTTATTGCTGAGAGTCATTTGGTTCCTGCCAGTAGTTAGAGTGGACGATCACGAGAGGGTTTGTTTTGTTGGTGGTAGTGGTGATGGTGTTTTGCCTTTGGTTTCTTCTTTTAAAAATGAGCTCTGGAGACTGCACACAACATTCTCTCCTATTTCATTGGCCAGAATATAGTCTTTGTGGTAGATCAGTCAGTCCAGAAGAAAAAGGAGACTGAGGTGTAAACAACAATCCAGTTTCTGCCATACTATCCTTTCCCTTTGTCCTCTGCATATAGGCATTACTCCCGTGTGTGGCAGTGTATCTGCCACAGCCAGATGCATCAGTGTCTAACAGAGAAAAAGAGAAGGTATTTCTTGTGTGTATTTCCCTCCACCCGACTTTAACGAGTCCTTTAAAGAGTAAGAGACTGCTTGGAGACACCTGTTGGAGAACTTCTCCTTTCATGATTCACTGGCCACATTTTAACCACATGTCCATCCATAAAGCAGTTATTGGCAATGGAAAAAAATGACCACAATTGGCATGAACAATTTAGAATGTGTCCATGAGCTAGGAATGCAGTCATTTTCTGGGTGAATTGCTGTACAAAATTGATGTTCTCTTAACAAGGAGAAGGGGGTGTTGTTGAGTATGTAACTATCTCCTATGCCCCCCAAATCTAAGTTGTTCAGTCTAGAACAATAGCCAGGGGCATTCAGTGGAGGAGTCTAGGGCAGGCTTTATGTCTCCTGTCTTGTCTACTTTCAAAGTCACCCCATAGTGTAACTTTTCTTCTTCCCCATTTCCAGGGATTAATTGCTATAACAACAACAACAGCAACAACACAAATAGACAAGCATGTGCACACACTTTTTAAGGATGAATATTAATTCTCAGACATTATAAAATCCAAACCCAAGATTTTAAATAGATGAACTATTGTCCAGATCTGCATACAAAACGCAGAGAGGTATTTAGATTACACCACCTATCTTTAAATTTTGGATCCATCTATCCATTTGGGAGACTTCATCTAAAGCCCTAGCTTTCTAGCTTCTCATAAAAAAAATTGAAAGTAAAAGTTGGCTTTTAAGGCACAATGGGTTCAAGCTACGTCATCCTTATCACAGTTAGATGGGGCCTACGCTCTCCCTTGTGTTAAGTGCCATCTAGTTGATTCTGACCCATAGCGACCCAATGCGCAACCACATGAACACTGTATGTTCCTGCGCCACCTCATAGCTGTTCCTGAGCCCATGCATGCAGCCTCTGTGCCGGTCCATCTCACAGGGAGCCTCCCTCTTTCTCACCTCTCCTCCACTTTACCAAATATGACGTCCTTCTCTAGGGATGATCCTGCCCTTTCTATATAACTAAAGTTATTTATATACACACATATATACACACACATATATAAAACATATAAAGTTACATGTGAGAAGAAGTCTTGTCATCTTTGCCTCCAAGGAGCACTCTGACCTCACTTCTTCCAGTACAGATCAGTTTGTCCTGTTAGCAGTTCATGGTGTTTTCAATATTCTTCTCCAGCACCACCATTCAAACACGTCGATTCTCCCGCAGTCTTCCTTACGCAGTGTTCGACTTTCACAGGCACGTGATGCACTGGAGAATACGCAGGCCTGGGTCAGGCCCATCGTAGCCCTCAGAGTAACATCTTTGCTCACCAAGACACTAACGAGGTCTGGTGCAGCAGATTGACCTCATGCAACTGGGTTTTTGATCTCTCGACTGCTGCTCCCATGAGCATTGATTGTGGATCCAAGTAAGACAACATCCTTGACAACTTCACCCTGTCTTCAGTGTATCATGGTGTTACCTGTTGGTCTGCTTGTGAAGATTTGTGTGTTCCTTCTGAATCCATACAGAAGGCTACAATCTTGAATCTTCATGAGCAAAATGCTTCAATACCTTCTCACTTTCAGCAGGCAAGGTTGTATCATCTGCATATCTTGGGTTGTTAATGAGCCTTCTTCTAATCCTAATGCCACACTCTTCTTCATAGAATCCAGCTTCTCTGATGATTTGTCTGGCAGTCAGGTACTCGTGGGTCAGTTTCAGCACTGGGAGTGTAGGGGTCGAGTCTAGTCCATCAATCTGGAGATAGCCGATGAGACCTCTGGATGGGCATGGCTTTCTCTGAGGATTCTGGGGAAATCTCACAGTATTTCCCACTGGAAGTGAAAGACTATAGACTTAGTTCCTTGGAGATGCTTGACTGACAAGACAAGATGGCAGCATAGACCCTGAGTCCTAGTAGGAACTGGAGGAGCCGGAGGAGAAGCCACATGGGCTTACCCTGATGGAACCAGACCTCTGAGGCTGGAAATGCCACATAGAGACTCCTGCTAGCCCTGAGATGGTTCTATTGCCACTGGATACTGCTGATGGATCCTGAGCCCTGGAAAAAAGGGGCCATGGGGAGACCCCTACCAGGGCTGGGATGCCTACTGCCGCTGGATACACAAGACTCGGCACCCATTGGCCTGTGATTGCCCTGGCGTCATTGCTTCCATGAACATTGATTGTGATCCAAGTAAGACAAAATCCTTGAAAACGTCAACCGTTTCTCTGTTGATCATGAGTCGGAAGATGGCTTTATAGACTGGTATCACATATGTGGCCTGATATCGAACTTATGACCTTGGACTGGACTGGGCTGAGATACTTTCTCAGTGTCCCATTACTCAAATATAAATCTTTCCCTTATATCCATACTGTTTATGAATTTGTTTCCTTAGACCACCCGGACTACCACAATTTGCTCAGCATACAGAGAGAAGTATGGCGAGGGGATACCAATCTGATGCACACCGTCCCTGATTTTAAACCATGCAGTATTTCCTTGTTCTTGTTCTTTAAAATGTCAGGTCTCTGGAGAAAATAAGCAACAACACTTTTTTATCGTAACTTGGTCAAAGATATACAGAGCAGATCAGTTTTCCATTCACCAATTGATATGGATTTTGTTTTATATAATCGATTGCAATTCCTACAATGTGACAGCTTATCATTTTTTTCCCTGTCTGCTTTCTTCTTAATGTGCTAGTTTGGGTAGACTAGAGAAACAAATTCATAGACATTTATATATGTATGAGAAACAACTTAATATACAAGAGAAATTGAATTCTGAGAAAATATCCCAGCTCAGTCCAACATGCAATGACAGTGAATGCAAATTGATCACAGGCCAGCGGTGGAAAGTCTGTGGATCTGGTGATGTTTTAAGTATCTCAGCACTGGCAGGGGTTTCCACGTGACTCCTTTAGCTCCTGGGCTCCAACATAACTCCATGTGTCTTATCCACAGGAATGTCTCACAGGGAGTGAGTATCCCGCCTCCAACAGTCTATTAATCTCCTTAGCACCTCCACTTGAGGTCATCAAGTTGAGACCTGCTTGACCGACTAAACTCCACCCCTTCACTCTTCAATCTCAAATTGAGATTTAACTACCACACCTAATCCTTGAATAAAACCCCAGATTATGAAAAGCTGCCAAGTTTACTGGTCAGATAGAGACTGATGAAACCCCTGAGACCATAGCCTTTTGTCACCCCCAGGACTGGAAATGAACTGACCTCCATAGCTCAAGTTTCAGCCAATCAATAGACAAGTCAGTGAAGGGAGGTATGCCCACCTTCAAAGAGATCAATTATTTGAGATCAAAAGGGCAGCACTTACCCAGGGACAAATTTCAGGAGATTTCCCTCTTTAGGTTGCTCCTCTCTGTTCCACTCAGTAAGGTCTACACATGCACTGTGTTAGTCTGGGTAGACTAGAGAAACAAATTCATAAGCATGAATATAAACAAATTCAGAAACATTATAAACATGCATTTGTATATAAGGGAAAGGTTTATATACAAGAGGAATGGAACATTGAAAAAGCATCCCAATCTAGTCCAGTCCAAGTCCTTAAGTCCAATATTAGCCCATATATCCGAAACCAGTCTATAAAGTCTTCTTCAGATTCACGAGGCACATCCAATGATGCCAGGACAATCAGCAGCCAGTGGGTGCAGTCTTGTGTACCCAGTGGTGGTAGAAGCATCTCAGCACTGGCAGAGGTCTCTCTCTGGTTTGTCAAGCATCTCAGCACTGGCAGGGGTCTCTCTGTGGCTTCTCCGGTCCCAGAGGTCAGGTTCCATCAGGACAAGCCCATGTGACTTCTCCTCTGCCTCCTCCAGGTTCCAGGGCTCAGGATCTATCAGCATGCTGCCATGTTGTCTTGTCCAGCAAGCATCCCAAGGAACTGAGTTATAGTCTCTCACCTCCATGGGAGAAATATCGCGAGATTTCCCAGAATTCTCAGAGAAAGCCATGAACACACAGAGGTCTCACCGGCTAGCTCCAGATTGACAGACTAGACTCCTCCCCCACACTCCCAATCATGAAATTGACATGAGTACATGACTGTCACATGCACTTATACCTGAACCGCTTACCTCTTAGTTAAATCACCTGATAGGTTGACCTTCATGACATTGGCCTCAGTGGGTATTTCAGCTTAGTTTCAATGCGTAAAAAGAAACAGAATTGCTTTCCTAATTTTCCCTTAATGTTTAAGACAGCCCCAAACCACAATGAAGTTAGTATGTGTAAGCATTATGCAAAACAAAGCAGTTTCTCTTGATCATTCCTCTTCCCTGTTCCACTTATTTAAAAAATTAAAAAAAACAAACCCTAAAAAACAAACCCCAAACCCTTCATTGGTAGCTGCGAAGCAGTGCCCAGGCAGTGGACATTTTGGAAATTCAAAAAGAGATCCTCTTTGGAAATAAGAAATGGTCTCCTTACTGAACCATAAAAGGAATCGATAGTAAACTTTGGACAAGGTGGAACTGCTCCCGCAGGCTTTCCAGGCTGTAACTTTTTACAGACATACCTTTCTTCCTTGGAATTGCTGGTTTGTATTTCCAACCTCTTGGATAGGAGAGGAACACTTTCTCTGCATCACCAGTGCTCTGTGGCTTCAGAGGGAAATCCACGAGGTTGGGTGTGACTGTTCTGGGCCACTTCTACCGCCCTGTGGGGGCTGCAGCCCTTCTCCTGCTCTGCGAGGGCAGGTTCACTCAAGGAACATCGAAGGCTGGCAGATTTTGAAAGTTCTACCCTTTCACTAACAGGTTCCAGCTTGGAAAAGAAAAACTTTTCTCCCCCACTGCGCCTTGATCCCCGTCATGCATGAGCACATCTGACCAAGTGACAAGGTCCTCATAAAGCAAAAGAAGCCACTGGAGACTAGATGCTTACACTGAAATGCTTCTCACTAGTGTTTATTGAGTGTCAACTATGTCCTGGGAACGCTGAGGTATCAAAAAGGAAGACAGCAATCAACCTATCAATGTTGTCTTCAAGACCTTGGGAGTAGCATAAATGAAATACATCAAAGATGAAACTTTAATATTGTTATTGTTGATCAGAAAAGGAAGAGACCGTGTATAATATTGTCAAAGAAGGTTAAATGTACTTGTTAGAAAAGCAAATAAGTGGGTAAAGGAGAGCTGCAAGGAAGAGTGAAAATCAGTTGCATGTGTCTCAGGACAAGTCTGCATTCTTTTGGGATTGGGTCAACACTTTTGGTACATTAGGTCCTGCGACTGATTTTCTAACGCACACCAGACCTTGCCCAGGCACCTGTTTGTCACACTCCTGGCTGAAATTGGGGTGACAACGCTGCCCTTTTGTCTCCTTCAAAAAGCCTCCTTTATACGCAACCTCAAACCTAGCACATACTGACCTCTAGTTGTACATTTTCACATTGAATTATCTTGACTTCTTCTTTAAAATGCTTTGGCATTTTTCTTCATGCATGTTTAATGCAGAAAAAAATTAAATGTGTGCACCAGGGAGCTTCAGAGGGTTCGTGGAGAAGTTCCACTATTTTTAATTCCATTTTCCTGTGAACTTTTTGAAGCGCAACCCCCCCCCCCATAGGATAAAGGAAGCATTTAAGAACTAGAGGAAAGTTGCATATTTCATTGTTGCTACTCTGTACCTTGACTGGTTCATCTCCCCCCTGTGACCCCTTTGTAAGGGAATGTCACTTTACCTATTGATGGGCATTGGGTCCCCACTCTGTACTCCCGCTCATTTATAATGATATAATCTTTAGTTTTTTCAGGCCTGATCCCTTTGGCATCTTGTGGTCACACAGGCTGGTGTGCTTCTTTCATGTGGACTTTGTTACTTCTGAGAAAGAAGAAAATTTTATAATGGCCCCAAATTCACCGGTTAGAAAGAGTGGCATTAATATTACAGGTGATAAGTTTCTAGTCCTATTTCTATGAATATATATTGTTCTTGTTTTAACTAAATGACATTACAAGACTAAGTATAAACATACTGCTATACATTGCCAAAGTGTTCGTTCAATATAAATATAAAAATGGAGAGTGATGGTTTCTCAAGTCTTCCTCCACCTGGTGTCCACCCTCCTGAGGGTGGCATGTGTCTGACCAGTCACTCGCTTGGTTACACCACGTGCTCAAGAAGTTCCCATCATGTGCCTTTTCTATGTTCTCTGAACTTGGGGAACACAAAGATGTCTGAAGGGGTTCAGTCAACCCTGTCAGGTGCGTGGGAGAAGGTTGTCTGATGAAATTCTCATCAGACAGCCCTGTGACCCTTCAAGAATGAGGAGCACTGTTGTGAGGAGAAACCTCTGTTTGCTCAGATTATGCTCCCTGGATTCCATTGGTAAATCCAGCCCTTGTGGATGTGTCTGATTTTCCCACAAAATCATCTTCAGAAGCTTTGCCCTTGCTTAAAGGACCAATGGAAAGATCCACTCTTGGAGCTAGGTAGTATAATGCTTTCGGCATCCACCAAGCCAAAAGGTTGGCGTAAAATTGATTCTGCCAAGATTCAGATGGACTCCATCCCTAGAAGTGGGTGTTGCAGAGAACAGGTTTGGGGAGGGGCCAGCATCCAACACTCATAGGGACAAAGACAAGAAGAGAGGAAGAAGAAGAGAGCTGGTCCACGCTCCCCGCCGACACATGATGCTTGATGGAAAGGAGGGTGTGTGAGGCCTGATCGGGATTAAGCAAGGACAATGATTCTGTGAGGAAACACTGAAACGCCAATGAAGGTGGAACATGATGGTGGGACAGGAGGGAGATGGAAGGAAATAGAGGAAAGAGCTAGAAGGCAAAGGGCACTTGCAGAGGTCTAAACATAGGTATGTACATACATAAATACAACTATCTATTATAAGGTGGGAATAAATTTAAGAACATATCTATAGGCCAAATACTATGGTAGCAAGTGGACCTTGGGCCCTCTCCCTGGTGCTCCCTCAATGCAAGAACACTTTGTTCTATGAATCTGGTATTCCTCAAGGCTCACTCTCTCAACACGATCACTGAAGTTAAATGGGTGCACAAGCAAATGTGTTGAAGAAAGCTGATGGTGCCCAGCCATCAAAGGATATATCTGGGGTATTTTAAAAGCCTGAAGATAAACAATAGACCATTTACTTGAGAAGAGACCA